>WURS02042037.1:0-11232 GCA_011762765.2 Rhinocypha anisoptera
CTGGGGGTGCGTAACCGCATTTTCCTACCACCGATTCCAAAAAAAAAAAAAATAGCCGGCGAGCGCGCTACCGCCAGGCTAACCCGGCCGGCATATGACAATTTCTTGAGTATCATCTCTCCAATATCTGTCTGGTACTCTATGACCGCACAGTTCATAAGTCACTTATTTACGGTCGTAGTATATTGTAAAATAGAGAGAGTATTTTGCATTATGCTCTGCTTGCATATTTGCTGCTTGCATCGCACTTATGGAATGCTATAATATAAACACAGATAGAAAAACCCGTTATTTTGGAACTTATGATATTCAGCAATGCTTAGATAATTTAGCCATACTTAAATTTAATACTTATCAATTGAAATCATCATAATCATCAAGGATATCAATTTGAATATCGTTTTTTTATTCTCTCCAAGATACGTATTCGGTGTCACCTGCTAACGTCTTCAGGCCTTCGTATTTTTTAACTTGTTTTTCATGTCCAATTCTTGGATTACAACTAAAGTTCCTCCTTTTTTGGGGTTCATTCCAAAACATATTTTACTAAACCATTATGCCTCAAAATGGTTTATTCTTTTCCATCTTCTTGTAAATATACTATTTCATAAGCTTCTCTTGTCTTCGGATTTAGTAGTATTTTTCAGTGATTCATATTCAAAGTTCATGCGTTTAATTGTCTGAATTATTCTGTTGTATGACATTTTATTTCTTCCAAGGTTCTTTTCTCTGAAGCTACTTCCGTGTAAAAGAATTCCTCTTATGTCCACTATTAGTTGCGGTAAATGGTAGTTTCTTCTGAAATAATACCTTCTTCGTCTGGGTTCTTCTGTTTATTATCCCTTTCTTGCTTCTTTTACTATAATGGCTGTCTAAGTAACAAAATTGCTAATCGTGTTATCTCCTAGTTTTCTTCCTCACTTCCCAATTTTCTATTATAATTTGATAGTCATCTTCCGCATTTTTGTCTGCAGATAAATTTATTTATTTTTGTTTAATCTACGGTCGTATTTTATCATTCCCTATTCACGAAAGATTATGTCTTCCTTACATGATTCTTCTTCTCCGACATTTCTTCTAGGTCTGAGGTGATATTAAGAAACCTTGTCCAACTCAATTTCTTTCTCTTACACAGTTTCTTATTCCACAGTCTTTTATCATTACTCTCTGCCCTCTGTGGAGTTCATAATTACTTTATAAAGACGAAATCTCTTGTTCTTCTTTTTCTCATTCAATTTTAAACTTTACATTTTTGGTGTAGCTTTGATGACTGGATCTTTAGTGTAATCGTAAGGAATAGTTCTAATTAAAAGCCATGCATTGAAATCATTATTGTAACAAATGGCATTACTTATTTTTCCTTAGCATTTGAGCCCCTTGTGTCCTTACGCCTTCTTCTCTTCGATAGAGCTCGAAAAAAAGGAAGAGCGGAGGCGATAGTGAGTATCCCTGGCCTATTCTTTCTTTATTTTGGCTTCTTCTCCGCTTTCTCCACATATACGATATATAACCGATTCCTGATTTTTGTATGCAGCAACCAACCTGTGTTGTATTTGTAACATGTTGTACCTTCTGTCAATGTGGTCCTTTCCTATGACAATTAGGATTCGTAGCATATTTCAGTCCACGTTGCACAAAGATTTTTCCAAGTCCACAAATGAGATAAACGTTGGTTTGTTTTTCGACAATATCTTTTCCAAGTCTCTTTCATGAGTACCAAATTGTCACCACTGTCGAAATCTACTCCCGGTTAGCTTTGAAAACCTCAAATTGGTTTCTGAAACGCTTATTTTCGTGGATGTAATCAAGTTGCTTTCTCCTTAGATCTCCAGTTGTTTTAAGATAAAATAAAATGTTCATATTTACCGTTCTAAAAACGTTATGAAGTTTCCTCAATTGTTTCATTTAACTGAAATGACTCCAACAATGACATTTTTGAGTTCAACAGACCAGATCACAGTCCTGTTCCAGAGAGATAGAATGTAAAGTGTCAAAGTAGTTTACATAAATTTTCCCTCGGAGCCAGATTAACCTCATTCTGTTGTAAAGAATCACTGCAATTGGAATTTCTAGTTTCATATTCGTTTAGGCTCTGTTGAAGTTAACAAACAAACACTCCGCAAAGACACTCTACTGAGACAAGTATTTCAGAACAGATTCTTCGATTGGATTCATTTGTCATCACTTACGGGTTAATATTATCAGTTAATAAATAACATGTGAACAATGATTAAATAGTGATTATGGGAAGTCTGATATTAGAAATGGAGTAATAATGTTAAACATTATATTTATTAAACGTTATATTTTTAAGGGTTTTCAATTTTATTTTATGATTAAAATTATGATAATTCCGTTGAGTTTTACTTGTGGGTCTTTTTCTAATTGATTTATCTCTCTTTTTGACTCTTCCTAACCAATTTTACGTAACCTACATCGTCATTTCACGTCAATAAATAGCATAATGGCCTTTTATTGAGCTACTTTATTTGAAGGAACAGGACGTATGGGTCGGAGAGGAATGGGAAGGATCATGGAGGTCCAAAATTAATTAACTATTGGTAGGGGTAATTAATTGTTGTCCATCAAACGCGACGATGTGTCCATCGTTACCTAAAGATGAGATAGAGATAATAAAGGGTAACTATTTTTTCGAATATTATGTTTTTGTCTTTTGTGAGTGTGGTAGAAAGAGGCAGAAGATAGCTATATTGCCTACTAACTCAGATTTCATTGTGACCGAAATTTATTCCGTAAATTTTTATGAAATATCTGCGTTAATACGGTTGTTATTTCGTTAAATTTTGAGGAAATTTTATGTATGCATTAAAAATGGGTTCATTCAATTATATACTCAAATAGAATATCGAAAAATATAAGGCCAATTAATATTCCGGAGAATGACTGAGGTCTACCTAACATTGTGACCAGTAATGCAGCTTGAACTTTTTTGTGTTATTTCAAGTCTTGTTTTCAAGGGTATATAAGGGTGGGAATGGAAGGGTAGTAGGAATATCACCCATGTTGCTTTCGAGCAAATTACCTTCCACAAGAATGTGCGCAATTAACGCTTTAGGTATATTTAAAATAAAAAAATTTATAGAAATGAAAAAATCACATATTACAATCACATCTTTACCCTATATACACATTCTTTGAATATTTGACCATTGTCTGAGTTCAGCGTCGATTCTATCACATTTCCGGTGTTATTACAATTTATGTCACCAAAAAGATCTAGATTTGCCGTTAAAGTTCATAACATTTGTTAAAAAATCCAAGATACTTTAGGAGGGAAATTTAGAAAAATAACTAGTGGCAGAAGAACATGTACATGGGTTCATTTGCAAAGTGAACATAAGCACATGTGAAGAGGAATCTTTTCACTATCTGCGGGAGGCTCTAAGGTTCTAACACTGAAAAACACCTGATAAGAATTAAGGAGAATTGAAGATGGGCTAAAGAGGGTCACAGTTCATGACGTTTTGTAAAAATCACGGAGAAATTATCTATAAATTAAGATAGTATTTGCAATCATCTGCGCCGATGGAATCATTGAAAAATTAGAAAAAGAGAGAAAATAAAAATTAATTTGAAATTCATTGGCTTTTAGTTAGCTCTTTACCATAAGGAGGAATGTATTGCAAAGGTTACTTTAACAAACTTATATTCTGATACTTGTGTATAAAATTGTGAAATGTCATCTTTATATTCAAGATAGAATCTTACTGAAACCTTTAATCTCTCCTTATTTTTCGTGTACTCCGATAAATAACATTATGTTGGACATTTAAATGTATATTTTGCATACTTTTTTACATTTAGTCAGTAAAAGGGTATAAAAAATAGTAAAAGAATATAAATTAGTTTTGTGGCAGAAAAAAATAATTGAGGATATTGTGATCATTATTAAGAATCAGATTGTTATCATAATTATTTACGAATTACCTTAAAAACGGAGGAAAATGAAATATATTAAGGAAAAATGCTTGTGTGGTCGGTTAGTAGTGGAAAAATGAGAAAAATGCCAATGAAAGAGATGATGGCGACCGATACTTTTTGTGGAATTTCATTTCAGGATATGAAAAAAATAGTTTCAAATTCCACTGAAATAATAATTCCACAGATATTATGTGGAATTTGCAAAGTATTAGTAGCTTGATGATGATGCTTGAAATCCATCTCCATAAAGTGTCTTTCTTCTCATGATGGTAAAACCATTTTCTCGCAATATCCTCTCATATAAAGAAACTTGAGATGTAAGTTTAGACTTAAAAATGGAATAGAAGTAGATGAGAATAACATTGGTGGAAGGAGACTACTGGTTTTAGTTAAACTATAAATTCGAGCTAACTATTATCCCCGCTACATGGATCTCTCAGAACCTACCTTCTGGCACAAATATATCTCTGCCTAATAATCGATGGACGACGCGTGGAACAAAATTAAATGGAAGAAAATGCTGCCCGGACGCTAAATGAAATGGTTGCGCTAAACGGAAGGACTCGGTTTACAGGGCCTTCTTCAAAGAGACTTTGGCTCTTGAGGATAAATGAGTGGGGAAATGGAAATCAAGGAGCATTCACTTAAAATTAAAGCACGCGAAGACGAGAATCGAAGAAAGACGAAGCTCCCATCAGCTGAAGAATAATGGGCATGGACGAGCGAGGAAAAGACAGTCGACACCATAAGAAAGGAAGGTGAAGTCAGAAGAAATGCCTTTTTTTTAAGACAGTGGGCGTGTGGGGGGGTGGTTTGGCGGATGAGCAAGGAAGGTGGGGAGAGTGGGAGCGTGAAGAGAGCGGGAAAGGAAACCTTGAGTTAGGCAGGCAGTGAGCAACTGGGAGAAAAAGTTGTTCCATGTGCGGAATACCGGAGAATAATGGATGCTTCGGAGCGGATAATTACTGGATATGCGGTTAAGTGGGAGTGGGAGACTTTTGAGAGGCCCTTCCGAGGTGGTGCTGAGTCGGAAGGGGTAAAAAAAAGGCGGGAAAGAAAGAGTCAACCAAACTTCTTTCTTCTTGGCATTTCGCACTTTCCTCTCATTTTTCTTACAAGAAGGATACAGATTTGATGGAAAGGAGAAAAATTGGGAGATAGTTGCGTTGGAAATGCACAAATTGAGGGACTCAACAACAATTAAGACTCGTCAGCGAAGCTGGCGTTAGCGTTTTTAAAAAAAAGGAAAGCGTGGAAGCAATTAATCCTTCCGGCACTTATGGAAGATTCTCAAGCGCACGCTCAAGTGGAAGACGCGGTGATGGATTTGGTATGGAAACTTGGTGCGGTGCCTAATTGGAACAACTTTGATTTCGTTACTCCAATCGATAATCTTCTCTCTATGAGGTATGGGCATAAATATACGTGACTTAACTTTGGGATGTATTCCACAAAACAAATGATTTTGACAAAAAGTGATACAATTGGTAAGATAGATAAATATTTTATTGTTATAGGGCAAACCTTATAAGAATAAGTCCATATCAGAAAAAAATAACTGTTTGGACAGAACTGAATGAGATCTCAGGAAGATGCAGTATGAGGTGATATCTAAATAGGAACAGAAGGAGCACAGTAAAAAAAAGGGTTAAGTGTCAAAGTACCTAGGGTTATCAAAGAGAAAACATACATGTATCTTAGCTATTTTGCACAAAATATAAAGGAAAATGACATAAATATATATTTTAATAGTTCCCTTATTTAAATCAGTATATAGAATTTAATTTTTAGTGCTAAGTGAGTACAATCTAACGTCTTGTTGTCAAAGAAGATAAAAGTGCAGTTTTATTTTGAAATAGTTTCCTGAGCTTTGCTTTAAAGATGTGAATAGGGAGTTCCAGAATTTGATAGAGATAATTAGGGATGAATTTCGGAAAGTGGTGGCATGGTGACTAGGATGGCTTGGTGGAATAGTGTATTAATTAATTTTAAATACATATCTAATGTGGTGAAACACATGTTGATGTCAAATATTAAAAGCAAAAAATCTAGGGAGCCCATTGGGCACTCAAGGGTATTCATGAATATGGGACTTGAATTTCGTCCTATACTTAGTTACCCAAATTTTGTTATTATTTACACAATGAATAAATACTAAAAGACCTTCCCTTTGAAGGCATAATTCTAATCTCTATAAGACGGGAAAGCTTTATTGAACGGTATTAGTAAATGTAATTGATTTCTTATACAAATTCTGTTATGGAAAAAGACGAATGGTATTTTCGGTCAGTACAAGTGACGCGGAACAGTTAAATTGTCTATATTCAAAATGATGAAATTTTAACTATAACTTTGTGGCTAGTCTATGCATTAAGATATAAGGCACACCGTTTCTTTGCTTGGTTGATCATTGGCAAAAACTGGCGAGTGGTTCCATTCACGGCAAAAGAAAAAATGTTTTTGCTAGACATCCTGTATTCTCATCTTTCTCATCAAAATATTTTGTAGTTTTATGTATCCCTTTAGATTTAATTGTTTCCTGTTCTTGAATACGTGTTTTTGCTGTTAGGTTGTTCAAATAAGGAAACGAAGCAGTTTCAGAAATACTATCCATACCATTAGAGGTAGGCAGGGAAATATTAATAAAACTAAAGAAATTCAGTGTAGATAAGTGGAACTACTCTAACGTAAAGAGAATAGGCCAACACATTTTGATTTAGAAAGGGATTACGAAGTTTTCCATAATATAGGGATGGACTGTAGCGATAGACATATCTTCAGAAACTGGCCTGAGTTCCTAAGCTTCCACGACTTCGAGTAATTCCTAAACTTGATTATTTCGATTCAATCTTGCAAATAAAGGTAGCAGGCGAGGAAACTGGGCGATAAATGTGAAGCAGAGGAATTAAACAGGGATTTTGGTAGATATTCTTTTTTAAACTTATATTCGATCGAATTAGAATAATATGTATGGAAAACGCTGGAATAAAAAAGTAAAGAGTGCATAATTTATGTTTGCAGACTATTGAGTCATACCTAGTCATTCAGCCAAAGGACTTCAGGTCATGCTTAGCATATTAAAGGACCAATTAAAAGGTCTGAAATGACAGTAATTTATAATGAAACAAAAGTAGTATGTTTCTAGAGAAGTAGGAAGACTATCACAATTTAGTATTAGTTGAACCGGATAAAAACTTGAAATATTTATGTGGCATCCTAGAGGGAAACGGACAGAGAGATAGGGAGTTAGAAGAATTGTATATAATGAAAAGGAATGGAAACCCAAGGCTCTTAGTTAAATAAGTCCAGGAAATGTTAATGAAATTGTCATATGAATCGTGGCGTTGTAAAATGTAAAATGGACAGAAAGAAAAATGAAAGATGGGTATTTTTGGCACTTGGAAGAAAGAAAGTTGTTAGGAGAAATTGGAAGAAACCAGGAGTGTTGGATGCAAGGCACTTTCATGGAGGTAATAGGGTTTTTAAGATCATAAATTGCGGGTAGATTTTGGGAATGTGTGACAGAATAGGGTTTCAGATATGTAGAGATAAATGTTGGTATGATATACGTAGAGATGAAGAAAGATTTATCGTAGGGAAGGGAACTTTTACTCCACAGTGAGTCGATCGCAAACCAATATTATCAAATTAGTTTTATGTTATCACCGGTCATTAACCCCCTTTTTTTTAAATCGCCCACAAACAGCACCAATAGGCCAATTACAGTGGGTACTATAACATATTAATAACAAGGACGAAACACACATCTATGCCATAGGTGGAGATTGAAAAATCCACCTAGTCGAGATTCGAACCCGCGACCTCCGGGTTGGCAGACGAGGACGTTACCCCGCCGCCACCGAACCCGGCAAGCAAGGTTCTTTATTTAAAAGTAAGGATAATATAGTCATATTTAATAATTGGGTGGCTTAAAAGTAGTCATACAGCTTCCACGACTTCGAGTAAAATGTTTATCATACGATCTGCGTAGTTTCAGATGTGATATGGTCGAATTCGAACATTATAATGATGAGGAGATGGCAATTTTCCACTGTTAAAAAATAAAATTTTATTTTGTCTGGTTTCGATGTCACTGCATCATCATCAGATCTGTTGTGCTGTAGACCTGATGATGATGCAGTGACTTCTAAACCGATAAAAATAAGGTTAATTTTTTAACGGTGGAAAATGGCCATCTCCTGCATTATAATGCAATGTCGTCTCCAGTACAACTCAAGAACAACTCTACGCCAACGGTACATTTAAAGTAAAGTCAATTTAGCAGCGCAGAATTAAAAAGTTAATTTCAAAAATTTCCAGAGAGTTTCTTCTTAAATATATTCTGCGTTTAAGTTAAATGATCGAAACGTTTTCGAGTAATGCATCATTCACCAAGATTTATGTATCTTATAGCAAAATTATGACCAGGTAATTTGGCCATGTCTTTCTCTTCCCATTAATTTATCGCGTTTCAAGTGACATCACATCAACCTGAGTGGCTTATAGTATCTAAATACCATCTTCTCATATTTCAAGTCCCATTCTCCGTCCTCCCACGTCTCTGGGTTCCTATCGGTTAAAACTCTCTTTCCCTCTCTCAAGATTTGAATGCACCATTACATTACATTTTGTGGAAACATGTTCATGCTTTTATTCACCATGAGAGAGACAGTTTATACGCTTCGTCACGCACAATGTGGTGTATTCTTGCCGTGAAACACTAAGATTTGTGCGCGACTCCTGACTCGGCACGAATGCACTGCGAATTGTTCCCACGAAAATTTGGCGAGACGAATGTAGGAGTGGAAACACAATAAGCCGCGATATGAGTATCACCAGCAACTTTATTTGTTGTATTGAGAAGCCCAATCTTTTTCCAAAAAATGTAGAATCCGGATATGTGAAGGTTCTACTTCTATAAGTATATATATATAACATAGTCGGTCCACATGCGTGAGAGGATGTTTGTCACAAAAACACAGACAAAAAAAACAGGCACAAAAATATAAAGAAACTCACTAGTTATATATATACATATTGAATATATATATATATATATAAGGTCCTGCTTTAGAGAAAATTTTCGTTCTTTATTCCGGAAAAATTTGACATTTAAAATACTGTGCATTTTATATCACAAAAATATTTCAGTTACTTCAATTTAAATATTAATCAATTAAATAGACTAGATTGAAAATATATAAATGTTGAATAATGCGATGTTTAAAGAAAAAAGATAAAGGAAAGGTCACAATGTTGAAGCTCTTTTCTGCCCGCAGTAGTGATTTTATATAATCAATTGAACTCTTCATTTTAATTCCATTATCCCACAAATACTCCAGAAAGTGATAATGAAAGGGACACCTTGAAAAAATAGCCGTGTTTGATCGAGCTATAACTGATTATATACACAGTAGCAATGTCATTAAAGAATGGTACATGCCGAATCAATATACTTATGTGTATCAATTGCTCCAAAAAATTATAAAATTAGGACGTGAATTAGTCAAAACATTGCCACTAGTAGCTATACGGGCCTTCCATTAGTATTGTGAAGTTAAACAAAAAAACTACTCACGCCACCAGAATATAAAAAAAAATTATTTTGGTTTCAGTATACTTAAATCTTGCCATAATAAGTAAGGAAAACATAATATTCGAATCCTTAATTTCAAAAAAGTGCACTGCATAGGAGAATCGAAGAGGGGTAGGATTGGTCGGGATGGGCCGACGGATGATGCTAGTTAGGATGTGAAAGAAAGCGAAAAACAAGTTTTTTGTTTTTTTTTCAACCATCATGTGTTGGTTTGATTTTGAGGCGTAACAATCTATTCGAAGGTTTGAAATATTAAGGAAATATGTTTTGAAACTCAAGCATTGTAAAACATCAAAATCCAATTCAATCGAAGGCGAATTTTTTAAATTGGGTTTTTAAATCAGTACAAAAGACTTAATGTTTTTGAATTTCATACATTTCTCTTAAAGGACCATATAGTCCAACTCTTTATGGCTAATCATATACAGAGTTAGAATGCATCATGGCGGTTTTCTTCTATCTGGGTATTAACATACTATTACAAAGAAGACATAGATATTAATTTAAATTCTAGTAAATTACTTGGCAACGTCACTATATAAATTTTCCATTATGCACAGATTTTCAGCGCTGGAAATTAATCTTTGGTATGCCTACTCTCTTCCATTCATTACTTTTAATTACACCAATTCTGCCGTCAGCGGTTTACTGTGGACTAGACAGCGAAGGTACGACACACATACAGGATATCCACGCGCAGCATCCTAGTTCACAATTGCTCGACGGTATTTCTCTCTTCGACTTTCCCTCTTCTATGGCGACACACTCGCTTCCCTCCACTTTAAGACAGCTTTGCCAGAAAGGGGCGTTGTCCGGAATAGGGATCTTTCTGTTTTTTCTTCCTTATTTGAAAAAATAATCTACTTGAGTACACAAACTGTTTGCTTTGTATCTCAAGAATTCCGCGTCCTTTCCCGTTTCGGCTTAACCTCCACTGCGGAGGAGAGACCTTTTGTCTGCTGCATTTATTCCCACGATACGACTCCATCTTCAAAATTCGTTGGCAGTACTTCCCTTAAAAGATCTTGGGAACCATTCCCCTTGCCTTCCGACACTAGAACGAGAATTCTCGGGAAATCTGTATTTCTCATGTTTATTTTAGGAAGTACGTATGCTTAAATACCATACGCTCCTTGGTAAGAAAAATAATAATAATTTTCCAAAACGAATTTCTATACAATACTATATATATCTTCGAATGGTCATTAGATTTTGTTCGAATTGAGGAAAATTCAAATTAAGAAATTTCGAATTAAAGAGATCCTTGTATACTATGAGTACGAATGTAAACAGATGTAAGGGAACTATCAAAATTCGTATTATTCTCTCCATCTCCTCGGAAGTGGCTGGTGCGACCACAGGAAATTTGGAGATTGTGAGTGTACTTTCATGTGTGTTCTATATTTTTCTGACTATGCCATAGATTTATTACTTAATGACATTAATCTTTGCTGATCCATAAATAAGCATATGTTTCCTTCTCTTCGAGTCTTCCTTCTCTTCGAGTCTTCCTTCTCTTCTCTCAGCCTCCCTTATTAATAAATGGGAAAAATGTCGCAGTTTCTACCTTAAAAATATTTTCTATATGCCTACATAATCTCTGACCCTTGATCGGAGAGAGTGCATTTTGATAAAAAAATCACCAGATTTTAAACTCTCATGTATGCGCTTAAATCCGTCGAGTGCTTCTCTTC
>WURS02042047.1:0-11232 GCA_011762765.2 Rhinocypha anisoptera
GGGGTTATTTAAAGACGAAATGAGTTTTCATCCCTCGAAAAAATATTTTTTAAATACGAAACCATAAGGTGGGCCCGTGAAGAATTTACTCAAGTATAATAAAGTCAAAAGACGTAATAAAAAATATATCTTCATTCGAAATGCCAGAAGAAACAGAAGCACATTCCTCCTTCTCACAAGCGCGCTAATCCAAGTTTTCATTCGTATTTGCAGAAATTCACTATGCATGAGAATCATAGCCGATTGTGAATGTTGAATAAGAGTTCCCTATTCACCCAGAGGGAGTCCGATATTATTTTCAGGGAGTACTTTTGCACAATCATCTATTGTAATGTTAAAGGTTATTTTTACGGGCGGATTTAGTTTTTGGTTCACGCTGAGCTTGGGTTACGCATAATTCTGAATTATAATGGAGCCAGAGATGAGAGATATTCTAACGAGAATGAGGATATTTAGCATTATTTTAATGCGGAGTTAATTAATAATATAATAATTGAAACTAGGCGTTAATATTCTAACGACGGAAATCATTTGTTTTTGCACTCTTTGTGAAACGAATCAGTGGTCACATATAGAGATTGGCTACCGATTAGAAGGAAAGGAGTTCAAGTCCCGGTGACGCTCCTGTACACCTCCATCCGAACCCAAGCAGAGTGATTTTCTGGGTTTTCTGGGATTTCTTCCGAGGAATTATCTGGATGTGGCACAGGGATTAAAGCTGACCCCTCTACTAAGATGTGCGAATTTTGACACTCGATTGGCTTAGTGATTAAGGCGATCTTCCTCTCTCTCCCCATCTATCAAACAGGCTTTCGGAATGGAATATTTGATAAAAGGAACAATATGGTTTCACAATCATAATTGGGTGATATTATATCTCCTCTTTTAGTTTTCTTTATGCATTAGTTATTAATTTATAATGTATATATTTTTAAATAACGACTAAGTAATAAATACCTGTATTCTACTTATAATGAAACAGGAGTGGAAAAAGAGGCATTAGAATATTCACCAAATGTTTTAAAGAGGAAGTCTCTACATATTATGCTCCCCAACACATGGAGACACTTAACTTACTTTGGGATTTTGGTAGTAGACTTTTTTCCCAAAAATATCATACGATAGTTTTATAAAGTTTCATTTTACTAAGTTTTAAATACCACAATATTGAAAACTCTTTTGTTCACATGGACTATATTCATATTTATAAATCAAATTTTAGTGTAGACATGAAGTAAACCACGACGGTATAAAAATAAAGTAATAAATATTTTTAAATGCGTGACATAATATAACAATGTGGTCCAACTAATTTATAATGAAATTATACGTAGCTAAGGCCTCCTAAATGAAGTTTATTTATAGCAATGTATCATTGAGCATTGCTTCAATTATACACGGAAAACCAAAAATTAGACATTTTACGGACTATTTATGAAAGTCCAAACAAAATTTCCTTAAAGAATTCATTGAAAATGAACCGTCAACCCTTTCAATCAAATATCTAGAAAATGCCAAGTTAGAGTGAGTTCATGAACTACATAAGGTCTCACTAGATCTCGGACCGGTCTATAGCAGTTCTACAGATGTCTTTTTTTTAATCTTTTGATTTTATTATATCATACAACATTTTTTTAAATGTTTTTGATTGGTATTTAGTATTTCAAGTTCAGTCATACAGTCACAGTAATCGTAATCCTACTTCTCTAGATGTGTCCTACTTCGTTCCAATCCCTCTCCATTCTGCTGAATTCATTCAGAGTACGCCTATATCTTCAAAGCCAATTATGTGATTCAATTTAATATTACTTTTATCTTCAATCTCATTTAATTTCCTAAAGGAGTTCCAAATTTCTGTTGACAGTTCTTTAGCACTTTCATGATATGTCAAAGAGCACAAACTAAAAAGAGATATTTACTTACTGATTCCCTGTTTTCAGTCAAGTTTGTTTTCCAAACAGTATTTAATTTCTTACGGCCTGCTAAATTAATAATTATGTCTTTGGATAGGCTGCTGATCTATTATCAACATGTTCCGTTGAAACTCTTACCTAAAGTCTTCGTACGAACCACAATGGTAAAAGCACATAGAAAATTTTCTCTGCCATTTTCGGGAGAATTTCACATTTCGTAGACGTTATCTGATAATTTCTACCCACACCAATGAATCGAAACACCTGGTGGATGGTTTTAATTATTAAAAGAACCTCACTCATTAGTTGTGGCATGTTGTTAATTAACTGTTGTTAATAGAAAATAATAAAGTCACAGATTATAATCTCCAGAAGAATTTACGTTCTTGGCTATGCTCTTTAAGGGAAATAATCTTCAATTTATTGAAGTAACTTGTATCATATCAACATATTCTCTTTTATGACTGATAAAAATCCTCTATCATCTTTTTTGTTCGTTTTGGATTAAAATACTACATACTTTTACAGGTTTATTATTAATTAGACTCCACTTATCCACAAGTGCAGGTAAAACAATTGGTGTAAAAATCCTGTTTACATTTATTTGAAAATATATTATAGCCTTAAAAACAGATTTAGGGATATGTAGGAGAGAATTCTAACGTCGAATTATGCTAAAAGTATATTTAATCAGAAGAGATTTTCAAAGAAAGAGAAATTTAAGGTAATAGATATACGTATGATATACGCATATCACTGAAATAGCTAAGAATACCCAAATATTTTTAAAATAGCTGAGAAATATCGATAGAAGAATACTTATTTATTTAATGTACTAATTACAATAACAAACTTTATGTATGTAATAATTCCAAAATAATGAAGAATTAAACTGTATCGCCTACACGTATATAACAAAAATATATTACATAAGTAAAAAGACCTGGACAAATACTCAAAGTTGATATAAGAAGAGTAAATAACATTGCATTACCTTAGATACCCTAATTATTAAAAAATATATATTTTTTTCTTCTCATTATTTTGTCTAAATAGAAGATTCAGGACAAATTCACAAAAAAAGAACTGTAAGCATTCAAATTTAATAAAAATCAAACTGCGAAACAAAACAATAAACAGCTGAACAACTTTATCAGTGTCATAATTTCCCTAAGGAAAAAGATAAAAGTCCTTTTGCCAAGATAAATTCAAATGAGATGGAATACAAACAATTCATAAATATGATTCTGAAAATATGTAGAGTATGAAGGCGATTTCCATTTTCTTCTTCAAATAAACTCAGACAAATGATAATTCATGTTACAACTACGGAATAAGATTAGTAAAAATAAAATATGCATACCAGCGGCGGTCTTCAACTTCGTGGTGTACAACGAAGGAAATAGGATAAGATGGAAATATATATGACTAGAAGGATCATCCTAATATGTCTAATGGATGTGTCTAAAATATATTTAAATATGTTCAATGGTGAAAAGACATACAACGCTATAAAGTCCATTGGAATAAACAGTAAGTTTTACATGGAAATCAAGATTTTTATATTAAAAAATTTCAATATATTTTGTATTTATTTTTAAAATTCAAGTTGTTATTACAAAAAGGAAACTTTGGTCTGGAAATTAAAGTTACACCTCAGGCAAATTCCTCTCGACGTAGCTCTTCGAATATTTCGAGACGAAAGACTTAAGACGACTGCACGACAATTGAGCTTGTAAAGGACGCTGGAGGAAATGTGAAATCCCCCCCCCTCCACCCTCACCAACAACATAAAACAAGAGTAGAATGGTGTTCGCGGTACGAACGCACTCTGGAGTCCCGTAAACACGGACTCGGACTGTCGACCCTAGCGAAGGAAAAGGATGTACGACCTCCTGCCATTCGGTTCTCTCTCTCCTCTGCTTAGTAAATGTCGCGCTAGTATCCGCTTCGAAATGTCGTGTGTGGAGAGGGAGGAGCGAAAACGTGCGTCCGTTTCATTGTTTTCATTCCTTTTTTTATATTATAGAACTTCTCCACTCCACCACCGCCTAATAACGCTCGATGTGGGAGTGGTAGTTGGACGCGAGCCAATGAGAAGAAGTGAGGGAGGGAGTGGGGGAGGGGAGAGTGACGAGGGGAGTGGGGAGGAGGGGAGGGGGGGAGGAGGTTGGGGGGGGGGGTATGGGAGACCGCGACGGGAAAGACATTACGCGTAGGAGAGGGAAATAGAAGGGTCGCGTATGAGGGAGGGGGGGTGGCCATTCTGTTCAAAAGCGCTACATACACTATAACCTTCCACAAAATCGTAAACTTTAAACACGTACCTCTCCTTAAATCTCTCTGGTCGCTTTGTTTCACTTATGTGGTTTTTCTTTGTCAGTATCTTCCTATCTTTCTACTTCAGAAGGTATTTAAGGTAAAATGAGAAGTTGGTAAATAGTGTTGTATAAATTTTATAGTCTTAGAATAGTATAGATTATCCTGGAGTAGATATCCTTATAGTTATAGAATATCATGGAGAAATCAGCGATGTTCATAAATATAAAAAAACGCAGTGACACTATTTGAAGAGAAAATTTATCGCATATTCTTGTGAGGTTCCGCTGGGAAAATCTGCATTTCCCTGCCTCCCGTTCTTTAATTTCTTGATTACAGTAGACTTGGAAACTCTAAAAATGACGCTCATGCCAGGGCTACATTAGTATATATTTACAATCAACTCGATTAATCTCTGCACTCCACTAGTGACTATCATGGCTTATATTGTCCGTCTCAATTTTTTAAAAAGAGATTCGCAACTACCTAACAAAGTGCGCTGTCAACTTGAAGTGTAGGTTGAAAATCTTTCATGTTGAAAGTAGAAAGAACTCAGGCAGGCAAGATCTAACTCCTTAAATTTCAAGGTTGAAAATTATGTTTCGTTCCAGATTGAACTGTCTAAGCCAAAAGTTCTTATCAAGGAACGACGCATGACTTAGATTTTTTCATGAGGAATCATTTGAGTTTTACTTCATTAATGATACGTAAAACGTCCGTAGCGCGTCCACCTTTCTCAATATTGAACACGCACTGTATCTTAACAGTGCCCTTTCCGAAACGCTTCAATTGCTCGGGATGTTTTACCTCTCTTTTTTGCTATCTCAGTTGCAGAACTATGAAAGACAGTACCTTGTCAATTTCCAATTTGATTTTTTTCTCACCACCATGGTCTCGTTGAAAAGTGACATTGTCAGGCTTTGCAGCGAGACCGTGGTCGTGAGGAAAAATGGAAATATAATTGCAAATCGCAAAGTTTCTTATTTTCCTACT
The DNA here is from genome assembly GCA_011762765.2 of Rhinocypha anisoptera. Lineage (NCBI taxonomy): Eukaryota > Metazoa > Arthropoda > Insecta > Odonata > Chlorocyphidae > Rhinocypha > Rhinocypha anisoptera. The sequence continues at coordinate 5,226 of WURS02042047.1, forward strand.
TCTCCAACTCTGAACGATTTCCACAAAGCTACGTCGGAGACTGTTTCTTATATGTCTGAACATCCTTCATTCCGACACTACTTTAAGAGTGCTTCGATTTCCACTCACCTTCCAACTTCCAAATAATCTCTCCTGCACGTATTGCCTTTGATTAATTCTATTCGTATCTGCCATTTTCACTCTTGGTAATGTTATCCATTTTTTATAAATGTTTTTGTCACATTTTTTCCAATCGTATATTTACATTACATTCACTGTTCACCCCAGCTCTTACCTTAATTCACTCACCAGTTCTAACAATGCGTGCGGGGTAGTGTGTGTACATGTATACGTATCTCATCCTGCTCTCTCCTCGCGTTTCGCTGGCCTTCCCCCTCCTGGAGAAATCCCTGGGGGAACCACAGATTGTCACCATGGGTGATAATTTACCAAAGAAAAACTGAAACTTTTAAAGGTCCTTGGTGTTTCACCAGATGACAGGAAATGTGGACATCAATGACAGACGGCATGCGTCTTCGTTATCAAACATGGGGAGGAAGTGAAAAGAATTTTTCAGTAAGGGACACGTTGAGGATATAGAATACGGATCTCTGTGGCCTAGTGCCTTGCTATGACAAGCTTCCTTCCGGATACGATAACACATAAAAAGTTTATTTCTGACATACTACGTCATAAATGCGGACGGGACTTAACGGCGTCTTTATGTTATTTATAAAAATTTTCGGAAGGAACTTTGATGTGACTCTTGGTTGCCACGTTATTTCATTCATTTTGTACGCATTCTACTGGTTGAAAATGGGTCTATGATGGTCCCTGTTGACCACCGCAATGCCTTAATAAGGGCTTTCACGGGCATACAATTCACGAAAATTTTATTTTATGTTTGTCGAATAGTCTTCTTTACGTTCAGAGTGTATTTATGTTAGTGAAAAATTACTATTCTTTGCCTTGCAGTGTATCTTTGGGTCTTATTTTATCCGGAATTGCATTGTCTTCGTTTTCTTGTCATATATGTTCATTCAGTTAGCGCTACGCTGTGAGTATGATGCACTTTGTAATTACTCCAACCATTTTCTTGCTTCACGGCATCATGAACGTCCGTAAATCTGACTAAATTAATCAGCTCCCTGCTTACTTTTACTCCTGCCCTTCCCATGCATTTTCTATCAGTCCCTCTACATTTTTGTGTATCGGCCAACCAGGGCTGTGACTACATTCCTGATCTCTGTCAATCACTCCCCATCCCGATTCTCTACCCTCCACCCTTATTTGTGCTGCTCGATATCTCTGTAGGTTTCGAGGGAATTGCTTATCCCTCCAGTACATTCACATAATATGCAATGTATTCTTTAACTCTAGTCTGTGGAACGCCGCTAAGTCAACGAAGCACGCTGTACTTAAGATTCTCCTTTCTATTTGCCAACTAACGACCGCAACTACATCGCATGACCTCTTGCTCTTCCAGAGGCCCAGCCTAGGTGTTCACGTGGCTTATCGTCCTGTTTTGAATCCCTGTTTTGGTGATACTTCGAATTAAACTATCGATGTGCGAAATTAAACATTTTTCTACATTCATTATATCCTTAGGCCTAAAATCCTGTGTTCTCCTTTTGGACAATGAAGAATTCGCGAAGAATCTCACTTTTTTGAGCAAACCATTTATGGTGTTTTCATTCCGCATAACTGGTAGTAGTATTTTTGTTTATAGGGTGCTTCGACGGCTACGGTCATTTCGCACCTCTTCAAGTCGCATTAGAAACCCATCTGGACAAATACAACTTCCATGCCCTGGGCAGGATTCGAACCCGCGACCTTTTGGTTAGCCGGCGAGAACGCTACCCACCAGGCAAACCCGGTCGGCTCCACATAATTCCCTTAACTCCCTTGTTACTCTGCAATCGTTGGATCTCCCGTCATCCTAAGTACTCGAAAAGAGACATTTGTTCACGGGTTTGGTCAAGCAAACCCCGTATTTGGGAAAATGCACGATATTTTGGGATAGTCCTAAGGTTTTTAAAATACTTAGGTCATCCGCAGATACCGCTTTCCAAATATTAGCCATAGGCCGTCATCGCATCCCCCCTTCAGAAATTCAACCAGGGAATTCGCCCTATCCTCTCTTGGCATTTCTCGCTTTTCCAACCGACGAATAGTCTCAGACATGAAATTCCTTTTTAACATCTTCAACAGATCTCTCCGAACTGACAGCTTACCTCCTCTGTTTTCCATCCGCGTTCCTCCACGTCCAACCTCCGCCTTTCCATTTCCCAACGATCACTATTCCACTGAATCCCTGCAGCATTTAATTCCCTCGTCACTCATTTTCCTTCCTATACTTTTCGGGAACTGTTTTCAACTCCTGCTTTAAACGTAACCTCCTGAATAAAATCCCCCTTCCCAATCACAGTGCCCTTGAATTTTCCTAGTCGTTCATCTTATTTGTAAATTGTTTTTTCACATGATGCATATATTCGTTGCTTGTATTTATAATTTTTATTGTTTTTATTTATTTTGATTAGCCAGTCAATGTAATATGCCTTTGTGCTGTTTTTTTTATTTTTAATACAAATAAATAAATTCAACTAAGTTTGATATAAAAATTGAGTGAAAGCCGTTCCGTAATTTTCAAATATTTCTCTCTGGGATTGTTCCAGTCTCAGTTTAAATGAAAAATTTGAAAGCTTTGCATGCAGTTCGTCCTTGCTTCGGGAACTTGATGATGACTCGTATTCGTTGAAAGTACTCGTACTTTAATGCCATTTTAGTGGAAGAGTGCATAGTATTCCTCATTTCAATTGGATGACAAGCTATTGTTGAAATATTGCTCACATCTTAATTATTTACCTCAAAATGCTACCCTGAAGGCACCTTAGTCTAAACTATGCTACTTAAGCAACCGTATTATTTATTGTGAGTTTTCGATATCAAGTGTGTCGTTTCCGTAAAAGAATGAAATGTTGAGCCCATCATGTTGTGCAGTCAATCTTTCTACGTATTTTTAGATTTCACATCGATATATGAGTGCTTTGGGTTTAGTATTACGGTATTATTGGTTCCCAAAAGAGTTATAAAAAAGTTACCTCAGTGCTCTATTACATGATTTAGTCTTGGGTCTTTTGAGTGATTCACACATTAGTTATTCCAAAAATTTTTATGCAGTATCAACTAAGTTTGACCAAATCGTTTTACAAACTTTGCTTCTCTCCTCCAAACTCGATCCGATGTGTTTATTCAAACGCTTTCCTAAAATAAACAGACCTCGCTAGGATCCCGTCTCGGTGCTACATGGTGCTCGAGAGAAAATTCTTGTGTGGCGCTTCACTTCCCCCGGGAACCTGGCGTTGTTTTTCCCTGTTTCGCACAAGGGCTGGACGAGGACTGCAAGCTGCGACCCGCGGGAAGATGTCGCTGCATCTGGCTGTTTCGACATCAGTACCTTTCCACACTAGAATTCCAGCAACGACTTGGTAGCTCCCCATGGATTTTTGTTCAGGGGTAAAATGCCGATGGGAAAACTGTTTTTAAGTCGCCAATTCACCACCACCATGTGGTGGTGAATTGAGTTGTCTCTTAGGCTCATTTCATAGTATTTGCGAACACCGTACTTAGTCGTGGCTTGCTTATAAATTCTGAGAGGAATAAATATTTTCCAGTGTCATCGTATACACAGTTCACGAATATTAATGTCAAATAATGATGGTTTCATTAGTTTTACTGATATTTTAGAGGCTCTTTAACTTGTATAACTTAAAGTATTATAATAATTTTGTGACTCTAGGCCAGGGATGGCGAATCTTTTGGCGAATGAGTGCCAAAGCTTGTGCGGCCTCGGTGGCGGTGGGGTAACGTTCTCGTCTGCTAACCTGAAGGTCTCGGTTTTGAATCCCGGCTAGGTGGATTTCTCACTTCCCAAAATAGGGCAGGGATGTGTGTTTCGTCAATGTTATTTAAAAAAAATGTTATACTATACACCGTAATTGGCCGTTTAATGCTGTGTATGGGCAATTGTAAAGTAAATAAAAAATGAAAATAAGGGTCTACTCTAGACCCTAGTGCCAGTCCATCAAGTTATACAGAGCTATCGATTGTTTTTATGTCTATAAGATGCACAGGACTTTTTTTATGAAAAAACAAAAAGATCGAAAGTACTTCACAATACTTCAATTCGAATTGTAAATATTTCAACAAAGGGCATAACAAAGACGAATAAAATATCATAGAAAACTTCAATCAGCCATAATTTTAATTGTTTTCGGCGTAAGTAACATGAAATGATGATAAAACTTTATTGTATATGAAAGAAAAAGGGAAGAAATGTTAGTGACAGTTATAAGTAATAATAAACATTATTCGTCTATTCTACTACTGAGTCAGATCATTTTCAGGTCTTGTTTCGACTCTGTAATCCAAACTCCCCGTGGAATTACCCTTAGCGCCATCTCATCTCCACGAATTGCTCTGCGTGCTAATCTGGGCACGCGTGCCATGGGCTCGCCACCCACACCATATGTATAGACCCTAGTGTCACTGTGATGTGCAGAGCTGAGATGCCACACGCGGTGCTCTTTAAGGTAGTTTTAAAGTCACCGCAACTTTCCAAGCTCACAGAGGTGTTTTTGGATCGATGGCTAAGGTCGCTCTTCGCATTTCTTTTGTCCCCCCGATGCTGTGTTATTACAAGTCATTGAACTTTTCCATATTCATGAGAAAGGTGGCTACCATGCTACCATTTATCTTCTACTCTCCTTCTAGAGCACTCCCTCAAAATTATTCCTTCTCTCCTCTGATCCTTGTTGCCTACCCACATGACTGCGAAGGAAACATACGTGAAAGTTAAAGAATTGATTCCCGAGTAAAAAATCATCCGAATATGAAAAATAAAATATTCCATCAGTGTGGTGGCATTCCTAAGTCCGTTTAGATCATTTACATATATCTTTTTCTAATATTCTTACCATTACATGCTCTAATAGGGCTTTGCGAGTGCCATCCCACTCCTCTTAGGCTTTAGTGGTAATCTTGTTATAAGCCTTTCTCAGTCCACACACGCGGCAAGTTATTGTAAGTAAAGCACGGTAACGGATATAGAGATCCTGAAAGTTTTTATTTATCATGGATGTAATAGTCCCGGTGTCACTTAAAAGAATAAGAGTTATATTTGAAAATGGAAAGATCATTGACAAAGGAAGTTGGCTGTCTTGACCCCAAATCATATATTATATGAATTTCGACAAGATCTTCGTGGAGAGACAAGTATGAGGTTTCGCTGGAGCAAATCATGTATTATTTCGAAGCAATCATTATGTTTATGGTCGTAAAAAGTGAAATTAGTGCAAAAATATTACCTTCCAGAATTTCTATAAATGTTTTGCACCAAGGAAAGAAAGATTCAGGAGGGCATGGCGTCGGTAGTCCACGTCAACGGTTGAGCGCTGGTTCTCAGATCTTCCGTATTAATGAGTGAAGACCTTTTCTTTTCTACCCATTTCCTTTCTTACAATTCATTTCGGGTCCTGTCCGTTCCTCCGCCACTTTTGCTACGCGCTGTCTGAAGGACGAAGAGGAACGATGGTTTCTCAAAGTGCGAAATTATGCTTCCCTCAAAGGGCATTCTTGTTCGTCGAACTATTTTGGTTAAAACATATATAGAATAGACGATGGTGGCCTCGACTAATTTATTCTTCTAAGAAAATTCGACCTGGAATACAGGTATGTATAAAAAGGATGTGGTTCAATCCGATCGCTCGCTCAATTATTTTCTTGATTATCTCCAGTGGATTTTTGATTGTAAGTCCGCGTGTGTAATGCGCCTGTTTCGTGTGAAGCTTAAGCGAAAATGTGCTATAGCTGTCGAATGGACTTAGGGGCTTGGAAAGTCAGCATGGCTGTGATTTCCTTTTGCGCAAAATGGTCTGAAGCGAATGATTAAGCCGGCCGTATTAGCCTGGTGGGTAGCGTGCTCGCCGGCTAAACCAAAGGTCGCGGGTTCGAATCCCGCCCAGGGCAT
>WURS02042056.1:0-26293 GCA_011762765.2 Rhinocypha anisoptera
AAAATATGTTGAACAGACTTCATAATAAAAATTGACGTTTTAAATACAATTTTTAACTCCCATTACTGTGGGTGCAGTGCTAGTTGATTTGTTGACAGTTTTTTTGGAAAAAAAATTCACGGTATTTAAACCGAATATATGTCGGATGTTGCAATTGGTCATATTTTTTTGAATATGAATTTATGATCGAGTTTGGCCAAAATGAGAATACCTAGTTTCAAGCATTTTGATTGATATACACATCCAGTACTTTGATTTGTTGACAGTTTTCTGGGGAGAAATCACGACATTTAAACCAAATATAAGTCGGATGTTGCAATTGGTCACACTTTTTTGAATATGAATTTATGATAGAGTTTGGCCAAAATGAGAGTACCTGGTTTCGCACATTTTGATTGATGTACACATCCAGTGCTTTAATTCGTTGACAATTTTCTGGGAAAAAATTACGACATTTAAACCGAATATGTGTCAGATGTTGCAATTGGTCACGTCTGACTATGAAATCATGTTTAATTAATTATGTGATATGATGACTATTGCAAAAACGCTAGACATCACATTGAAAGTTAGTTTCGTTGAAAGCCAACAGATGGCATTATATATTCAGCTTGATACCAAATATAAAACTTAGAACATTCTTAAGAGACACGCCATTATTTTTTTTCAAATTATCTCAAACTTTCATTAAATGCTTTTTAAAAAAATTAAAACAAATGTTAGTTTTATTTTAAAATATTTTTTTATTCAAAACAAAAAAAATTATTTGAATTTGAATTTGAATTTTACTAATTTTATCGACCAAGTTTAATATACTTAAACGTATTAAAGTGACGTGTGTAGCGATTTTCAAAACAACTAGGCACTTGGGCATCAGAAAAAAGTCTTGTCTGGAGAATTTTATAGTGCTTTGAATTTTTTAAAATAGATTATTAAAGACATAATAAACAATAATAGGAAAGATAATCACAGAATTATAGAGAAAAGACTTTTTCTAGATTTTCTTTTTTCAGTTATATTTTGCGCCAGATTAAATACTTTCCAATTAATTGATTTGAAAATAAACATGCGCATTAGCTGATTTTAAAAATTAACAAATACGTTTTACCTTTTGCATTTTGGCATTGTAGTAGTATTTGAGCCTACAGAGCATACAGAGCGGGTCTAACTACCTGATCCCGATGATGCTTCTATAGAAATTGTATGTGAGTAGTTCATGAGTATATGTGGAGCATCTACTCATAAACTACTTACATGACATGACACTCACAGTTATTCATGAGTATGGCGTGAGTATGCTCTGCCTACTCATTTATACCAATTGTAGTAGTGCGTGAGTAGATATTGAGTAACTACTTACTTATCTCGAGCCTACCTAGGTAGCTTCTTCAAGTCTATCTAACTTGTCTAACCAGTGATTGCATACCTCCCACCAAAAAAACTTAGACTTGAACACAAGGGTTTTTGTTAAATCAAATTTTATTTTAAACTTTAATAATTAAATTGTAATATAAAAAAGTGAAAAATACAATTCAATTTGAGTGTGTATATGGGGGAAAATGTAAAATACTCTATTGAAAGAGTCTTCAAGCTGTTAATGCTTGGAAAGTGAATGAGCGCTTAGCTTCACATTCATTTGCCTTTCTTTTTGCGCTCATCCTGCTTTGCTTGCCACTCTTCGCGGGTTTTGGGAACCTTCTCCAGCTTTCGATTGTAGTACTCCTTCAAGTTTTGCTCTCGTTTTGCTTCCGCTTGAGCGTGATAATCGGTGCGAGAGGTTCGCTCCAGATCGGCAATCAGTTCCTTACGTTTGGCTTCATCCACAATCAAGTACTTCTCATCCCCTTCCTTGAAGCCCGGAGGCTTCTTGAAGTTCTTGAACTTGTCGTTCTGGTCGTCGTCGCGATTCATTGTTCTTGTTAGTCTTGGTGGGTTAAGCTGAAAGTCTAAAATGCTAAAATTTTAGAAATTCTATGCTTGGTACCACTCTGGATAGGCTACTTTTATATGATGGGATCCATCTATTAGAAGGCGTTTCGGTAGGTTGGTTTTCTGGTTGCTGGAAGCACATTTAAGGTGTGTAATGTGGGATTGACTTTTTGCCTACCTTTCCGAATGGTATTGACCAGAGAGAGAGAGAGAGAGAGAGAGAGAGAGAGAGAGAGAGAGAGAGAGAGAGAGAGAGAGAGAGAGGTATGTATTGACCAGAGTGGTGCAAAATTCATATTTGATTGGTTATTGGTGGTTGGTGAGTCCAACCCATCCTTTCATCCTACCTTTTGCTTCTACCTTTTGTCATTATTATTATTACATTAACACTAAGGCTGCTGGCATCGGCCATAGGTGTATTATTATTATTATGAAGTATATGAAGCGATGGGATGCTTGCCTTTATTATTATTATTATTATTATTATTATAACACATGCATCTAAGGTTGCTAGCATTGGTCGATGTTGGTAGGTGTATTATTATTATTATTATGAAGTATATGAAGCGATGGGATGTTTGCCTTTATCTTTGTTATTATTATTATTACATTAACATACGCTTCTAAGACTGCTGCTATCGGTTGGTGGTAGGGGTATTATTATTATTATGAAGTATATGAAGTGATGAGATGCTTGCCGTCTTTCACTGGGTCAAACACTGGGAACGCACCTGGCACGGTTGATGATGATAGTTAATGGGGGTAAGATGGCTGAAAGCAGATTTACTCTGTCTGGAAATGTCCGCAAGTTTGCAGGTGAGCCAATTTTCTCCCTCGGCCAGCGTTTGTTAATGACAAATTATGTAGAATAATTTAATGGGTCAAAATGTAAAAATGAAAATTGTAAAACCAATCGAATTTGCAGCTTGTAGGTATCTATAGATTGATGGAGAGGAGTTAGCACAGCAGAGGAAAAAAAGGGGAAAAGGCTTACTAGTTTTGGAACTACTACAGGCTGACAAATCAGCTATATATGTATACTGCGTGGACCATTGTTGGAAACCAGGCTTGCTCGTGTAATTCTAATTTGTTAGTTAAAGGGAAAGTCGACTCCAACTTTCCATAAAAATTTGAAATCAATAAATTGGCATAGTTCTCCCACAAGCTTGTCAGCCGAACCCTGTCTAGACTCATATTTTTACGATCGGCGCTAAGCTTCTGAATGCAGGTGTACACGAGAATGAAAGTTATGTCTTATGATTACGAACCGAGCTGCAAATGCAAAAGTAGGCTATTCTATCATGTCATGATGTTTGAGTGGAAAAAGTTTGGGTCAGACAATGCGTCCAGACAAGATTCTAGCCCTCTCGCTTAAAATGGCGGTGTCTGAATGCCACGTCAAAGTAAACTTGGAAAACATTAAAATAAAGAGACTGGTCTCTCGAGATCGAGTCTTTCTTACGATTGACGCTAAGCTTCTGAATGCAGGTGCACACGAAAATGAAAGTTATGGCTTATGATTGCTGCTACGAGCCGACCTGGCAAATATCTGGCCAGATCATAAATCTGGCCTCGCTCTCTGATGCTTTTCAAATTCACAGTAGGTTATTCTATCATGCAATGATTCCGTGTGTTTGAGTAGAAGAACCGGCAAACATTGAGTCAGACAATGCGGCCAGACCTAAAAATAGCCTTTTCTAGCTTGAAATGGCTGTGTTGGTATCGCCACGTCAAAGTAAAATTAGAAAACATTACAAAATGGTTTCACTACCTCGCTTGAGCGATTTGACTCAAACTTTGCGTCTTCACACTCACATATATATTGGGTTCTAAGGGTTAACTTACTGAGAAAAATTATTACCTATGATTGTTTATTACTTATATGATGGAACTACTCGAAGATGCTGATAAATTTTTTAATTCATTAAAAATAAAAATATTAGCACAATGATGCCACGAATGGCCCACTGGCACACACTTGGACAGTCCATAAATTAGACAGTGGTAAATTCGCAAAATTTGCATACATGTGAGTGCAACCGGTAGAGCGTCTAGAGTGAGTTAGCGCAAGAATGAGAGTGAAACAGCTTGCTTACCAACCGGCTTGCACGACTCATCTTGATGCTGTGTACTAACGATTAGAGAAAATAATTTAATTTTCATGATAGTCTTGAGTCTCAAACAAACTAGTTTGGTTGTTTTTTAATACTTATTGTAGACTTTTTAAAGCAAAATTTTTAATTTTAATTGATAATTATATAATACACAGCATTTCTCTCAAAACTTTTTTGTGTCCTAACTCTGTTTTTGAAATAATAATAGGGAAATAAAACTTGGATGCGACTTTGGAGCCCAGGGCCCAAAGGGAACCGGTAACTAGGCACAATGAAACTCGAGCATGTCTGACAACCTACGCTACACATTTCTCGTCCTGCTCATAGGCAAGCGCAGCTCTCTCTTCTTATTTTTAAAATCATAAAACTAAAGTTTTTTTATAAATCTAAAATATATTAAACTAAAAATAATATTTTTTTGTTTTACATTTATAATGTCTCTTGCTACTACTGGTCTGCTTGTTTTTTAAATATAAATAAGAAATGCCACTAAAAAACCAACCCACGTATAGCTTAGCCACCGCAGCGTACGATTGCGGCCCGACAGCTGCACCGTCACTTGGCGATTGCACTGTTCATCATCAACCGATGGCACATGTGTGCACAGTCTGCAAACAATAGCAACCGTGCTGCTAGCCAGCGTTTTCAATCTTGAAGAGCAAAGTTCGAATCTGCTTGAGTGCACTACTTTCTGTAGTAAATGTTGGTTTAGCCAACTAGCCAATTAATTTCTAATTAAATACTGTGCATTAATACAATTATTAATCAAAATTAAAAATACTGTTTAAATTGATCTACTTTAAGTATAAAAATTACCAAATTAGTTTGTTTGCAAATCAAATTATTTTTACCCCAATTATTATTGCACAAGTACATTGAGACGAGTCTTGCAAGCCGGTATTGTTTGTTCTCACTCTCACTCTCTCACCAACTCACTCTTTTCTTTTTCTTTTTCTTACAAACATAACAACAAGTTTCACTCACTTGTATGAGAATTCTGTCACTGTCTACTTTACGGACTGTCAAAGTGTGCGCCAGTGGGCCATTCGTAGCATTGTTTTGATATTTCTATCTTTTTTATTAAGTTAACAAATCAAACTATTTTAACACATGTTGATGTAGAGAAAGCGCATCGTAGATTTGATCGTCCACTGTCCCCAACCCATGAACCTAAGCGATTGTACTGCCCAATGAGACATGTGCGCACAGTCTGCAAACTCTAGCAGCCGTGATGCAGTAGTCTTGCTAGTTAGCGTTTTCAGTCTTGATGAACTAAGTTCGAATCTGCGTAAGTGCACTCTTTGTTGTAAATGTTGGCTTATCCAACTAGCCGTGGACATGTAGATAAAGAAAAAGCGCACTTATTTGGGTAAAGCAGTATTTTAATTATATTTTTGTTAATGTGATTGCATAATGTTTTTAAATTTATAAAATTATGTTTTTTTATAAATTTAAATTATATTCAACTAAAAATAATTTTTTTGTTTCACATTTATAATATCTTTTTACTATTACTATGGGTCTGCTTGTTTTTCTAAATAAATAAGAAATGCCCCAAAAAACCAACTCATGTTGCGCTTAGCCACCGCCGCATACCATTTCGGCCAGCCAGCCAGCCACAGTGCTACTTGATGATTTCACTGTTTGATAATGCACATGTATGCACAGTCAGCAGACTCTAGCAACCGTAGTGCAGTAGTCTTGCTAGCCGGCGCTTTCAGTCTTGAAAAGTAAGATTCGAATTTGCGTTAGTGCACTACTATTAATTGAAATTTTGACTTGCAAGGAGATCTTCCAACATGCCGTTTGAGTTGATAATGTTTATATATTTATATGTTTTAATTAGTAGGTGGGGTGGGTGCAAGTAATTGCACAAAAATATCGGTCAATCTCCACCGAAACTGAAGTTAGAATATATTCTAGATTCAAAAACCATCATAGAATTCAATCGGACATGGAAATGAGTATCATTTCTTTAACCACGCGAAGCTGCCTGCTTCAACTTTGCATTGCTCACGTTTCACAGGTATCACGCGTCCACTTTTCTTTTCTGCATATTTGCGCATCTATTCGTTCATTTATTAGTATTGTAAAAATTATCTTTTACAAAATATAAACAATATATATAATAACTAAACTAAAAAATATAACAAATAACAGAAAAACAAAGTAAAGAAACGCACAAGTGTACATTTATGGGATTGACAGTGCGAAACGGGTGATCGCAAGTGCGTCACCTGGTGAACGAGATAGTGAACACAGCCCTGTCCTATTGAAACCTATGACGGTTTGGAAATCTACAATATATTCTAACTCCTGTTCTTATGGCAATTTGCAGATATTTTTTGCACAATTACTTACACTCGCTCTACCTATTAATTGAAGAATATAAACATTTTCAACTCAAACTGCATGTCGGAAGGTCTCCTTGTTAGCCAACGGACATGTAGATTAGAGAAAGCACACCGTAGAGTCAATTGTTCACGGTCACAAACCTTAGAATCTATTTGGGTAAAAACTGGATTGCACTATCACAAGCTATAGTTATGTTAACAATAATGAGTAATGAAGGAAACATTTTGAAGATCATGGCGCTACCTTGTGTCACGCATTAGTATTTTTTTAATTTAAATTTTTTCATTTGTTTGCAATGAAAATTGATATGAGTGGCAGTCATTTGCAAATTAAAATAAAAATTAAAAACATTTTAAATTATTTTATTATCATTAACATTATTATTACTTTTATTATCATTTTATTTCATTACCATTTCTTCACTAAACCTTAAGTTTGCAAGAGAGCCCTTGTTAAATGATGGCAAACTGTATGTAAATTCGATTTCATCATTATCACTTAGCAACACAAAATTGCATGTAAACATATTATGCATTCCTTTGCTTTCTTTGTTTATTTTTGTATGATTATTTTAAAATGGTTACTTAGCAACCGTAAACTGCGTCTTAACCTTAACTTTTGTTTGGTTCTCCTTTGGTTATATGTTTGTTATTTCAATTCTCATAGTAACCCATTTGCGGTCTTGTCAAGCTCAAGTTGACTTTCTAACTCTTTTTGCTAAAGAAATAACAATTTCCAAACTTGCAAAATGTACACCTTCATGTTGAATAACATGATGAAGCTCATTGTCCATTATCTGGTTCCCATCATTTTGTTTTGGCATCTTTTTTACCTTCTTTGCCTCCTTATGGCCAAGATCATTGCAAAGGCTTTGATCAATGACGATCATTGGAATAATTGGATCAATGGAAAGATTCGTAATGGCGCATTGCTCTTTCTGGCAATCTTAATGGTTTGCTCTGGACTTGCTTCAATGTACATGTATCAAGATTACTATTCTGAAGTGGTACCAAAGGAGTAAAAAAGTTCAAGTTCAAGATTACCTTTACATCAGACTTCGTGGAATTATAATGATATTCAATTTATCACATTAATTTATCATACTCTAAGATACAATAATAATAATTAAAAATATAATGACATAAACATTTCTGACATTATCTTAAATAAATTTCTATTATTACATATCACTTTAACTTCAACCAAAATTACTTCAAGTTAATCAAAAAAAATGTTTTTATTTAAGAAGATTGCTAGTTTTAGTTTAAGCATGTTTGTTCACATTATATTTGTTCTTAATGTTTGTTTGCACACATAAATTAAATAAAATATTAATAAGGTAAAAAATATTTAATTTGTTTCTCTTTTTCTATTACCAATATACAAATTTTGTATATAAATAAAATATAATATTAGTTTAATATATAGTATAAGGTAATCAAAAATAAAATGTAAATAAATTTAATTTTATTAACCAATTGAGTTTCAGGGTTGTTAACGAAGGTCCGGGTAAAAATTATTCTAAAGCACAGTGAAAGTTAATTAGATTCTCTAGTTCGTCGCTAGGTGGCGATCAGTCTATGCAAGTTAACAATTATAAATTTTTACCCGGACCCCCGTTAACAGCTCTGTTGAGTTTGCAATTAGTGGCGTCATCTATTTGTTAGAAAACACAATTTAGAGTTTAATTTTATTAATAAATTAATATTATAAACATTTAATTAAAAGATTACACACATATCACACATCAAATCAAGATTTTTGCACGCTCACTTCTTATTTCTCTCACTTTCTTTTCTATCTTTATTTTTATCACTATTAGCATGCCTTCAATCTTGGCATAGTTATGGTGCCACTGTTGTATTAACTCTAAGGTGCTGTAGTTTTGTAGACTTTACTTTAGATGTGTATTATTGCTATTCTTAAGAGAAGAAGTACACTATAGTTTAATCTCAATCTACGGTTACGGAAAATGTGTCTGATAATTTGTCAACATCTGTGTCTTGTAAAAGTTTGAAGTCACATGTGTGACACATCATTATTTAGTAAAATATTGTACAATTTGATTTGCATAGTTAAAGCAAAAAACACGTACACGCATTTTCTTGACTCCGAAAATCGAAAACAATATGAAAATTGTGTTAAGCACATTTCTCTATCTCTCTTCTTTTCTGTTTTTTATTAGCAGGGCGAGAAACAGCTTTGCTGTAAAAGCCATGTTATTAATCTCATGTTTCTGTCTGTCTGTCCGTCTGTCTGTTCTCACAAAAATTCTAGTATACTTTTTGGCACCAAAAAAACTGAAACTTTACAAAAAGGATCCTTTCGAGGAAAGAATAATTGGATAAGAATTTGGTTTCCCAGGCTTCAAAGAGGCCCAAGATTTGGGCCATTGAAAAACGAGCAAGTCTGACAAGCTACGCCGCACTTCTATCGCCCTGCTCATAGGCGAAAGCCCATCTCTCCCTTCTTATTTATATTTCAGCTAAATTTTGCTTAAAATTATTGTGGGTGTCATGAGACATTGTGCTTGCGCACGTGACATGAGGCGCAATGCTGAAACAGTGTTTCTCCATTGTATTGTGCCTGGATTCTATGGCCCTAGGCAAAAACCAACCAGCAGTCTCAGAGCCGTTCAAGACATCCTGGCTACGTCTACTGAAATTTAGATGTGACCCATGCCGGCTTATTTTGCATTCTGCATCACTCTTAAAAACTTCTACCTGACGGCCCAAAAAGAGTTTATCAATCCGTTTAGATTCTACCCACTTTATGTGTCCAAGCAAACTCGATTCTTTCCTAATATTAACCTTTGGTGAAAGATAGCGCTAACTGATCACAATAGAAAATTTAAAAATTCAGGACTCTATGGCGAATAGAGCTAATGCCTCTCAGGACTAGTGCCACTACGCAGATCACTGTGCTAGCAGCTCTTATGATGCTTTACCCAAAAAGGTGCGCTTTTTCTTTATCTACATGTCCACGGCTAGTTGGATAAGCCAACATTTACAACAAAGAGTGCACTCACGCAGATTCGAACTTAGCTCTTCAAGACTGAAAGCGCTGACTAGCAAGACTACTGCATCACGGCTGCTAGAATTTGCAGACTGTGCGCACATGTCTCATTGGGCAGTACAATCGCTAAGTGGCAGTGCAGATGTATGGCCGCAATCGTACGCAGTGATGGCTGGCTGGCTAGCTATCGTGTGTTGGTATTCTTAGCGGCATTTCTTATTTATTTAGAAGAACCGGCAAACCAGTAATAATAGCAAATAGACATTATAAATGTGAAACAAAAATAATTTATTTTAGTTTAATTTATTTTGTTAAGGTTTAATACTTATAATAGAATACTATCACACTTAGATCTAGACTACTTTGATGATTGAGACAGTAGGAGGGTTGCTTGCTTTTTATCCCATCAAGCTGATTGTTGACAAATGCTTCAACAATAACCATTGTTGCCTCCCCGACACCTCCCTTTTTAATTTTCCGTTTATCTCGGTCTTCGCTTATGTCAAATGGGCATTAGTGGTACCGTTAGATCATGACATCGTATCAATGTGCTTGCATTTGCTTTTTGTGTCAGACGATTGCTGCCAACCAACTCGTACACCAACGGATTCTCTGTACTTTTTGCTAAGAATGGGTCAAAGAACTGTGCCTTATTCTTCTGTTATTAGCTACTTATATTGTTTTTTCGTACACTCGTTGTCCATCTCAATATTGGTCACTGGCTTGGCCTTATGCCGGGTGTTGTACTCCTTTTTCATGTTTCGAGCTGCCGATGTGCATCGCTGTTTGGCATTGGTGACCATCTCGATCCAAGTTTTGTTGTTGCATGGTCCCGTTAACTCATACTTCTGGTCCACGAATAGAGTGACCGAAGATGAGTTTGAATAGTGAGTAGCCCGTTACCGTGTGCCTTGAAGTCCGATATGCCTGCAACACGCAAAGTAGTGTTGATTTCCCTTGGAGCTGTGTTCGTGCGTAGTCACTTTTCCAAAGTGCCGTTGAGCCGCGCAGCTATACCTAAGCTTTCACTTTAAATATGCCTTTGACTGTGTTCACTGGTCGAGCCTCTGAAATGCCCTACGGGTTAAACATACCCATAGGTAAATAATCAACTTACTCTCATCATTGCACAGAACCTCAATATTCTTTCTTAATTGACACTAATGCAACCGCCTCCTTCGAATTTACCTCGGAAGTAAAACAAGGTTGTGTAATTTCTCTACTTTTTTCAACATAGTCATCCACTACATCATGCACTTTGTGTTCGGGCAGCGACATGGAGTGCGTTACGTTTTAAACTCACTTCACCAATTTGACTTACGCTAATGATGTTGTCTTTTTCAGTGAAACTGATGAAGAATCTAACGACATCTTAAACTCTATTGCTGGACAAACAAAAATCGGACATGATTCATTGGCTAGAGTTGTAAATCATCATTGACTAAAATTTTTTAATCAAATGCTTCACGGTTTTCTGCCACACAATACTGACTCGATTCAAACACCGGTGCCAAGAACAAAAGCTATTCATTTTTCCCTATTCTACCTAATAACCTCAATATTCAAACATTCACTCGTGTTAAACATTTTTTAAATAATCTAACAGCAAATTCAATGTCGCGACTTTAGGACATGCCTTTTTCTTGTTCATCTTATATAATTAATCCAGAAGTTAATCATAATACTCGAGATAAAATTCTATCTCCAGCGATTCAAGCACTTGATAAAGCAATAAATAATTTCAACTATTCCAACTTGTCGCACTGATTTGGTTGTGTGTGTGTGTGTCAATGCAATTTTACCAGTTCTTACCCATTTATCGTTTATTAATAAACTCGAGATATAAAGTCCACATGTCCACTTGAATGCTGAAGTTTTGAATGACCGGATTAAATAAAACCAAACGCAATGAAAATTTTAAAATAATTTTTATTTATATTATTATTATTATAAAAATTATAAAATTGCAATACAAACAATGAATACAATAAAATTTTATTACAATTAAATAAAAAAATATTAAAACATTTTATATGTAATTAAATTATATTAAACAATATATTTCATATATTTATTAACATGGAACAATGTAATTTGACTTTGGCACTTTGGTTTTGCAATGAATCATTGATTGGCATTTTATTTTTTAATGTGAAATGTGGAATTTATTTTATTAATATATTATGATGATTAAATTACAATGATTTGAAGTAAATAATTTTGCTTAACAATGTTTAAGTACCAAATTACGTTTTTTAAATAATTCAATTCTACTTATTTTTCAATTCTTTCTTCATTTAATATTCTCGTTTTTCTTAGTTCATTTTTTAACCAATTCACCACCAAATAATTAAGAGATACTTTGATCATTTATTTAACCCAAAAAGATATCTAGTTCTGGTTTTGGAGGTTTATAGTTTAATTTGATAGCTTTAAATTTCAAATCTGCTTTAATCCAAAACACATATATTTATATATAGTTTTTAACATTGAAATTTTATATATTTTTAATAATGGCATTGCAGTTTTATCATATAATTGTGAATACAACCCAACAAAATATTTTTTTGTGAAATAAAATTTCCAATTTTTTTAATTTTTAAAAAATATTATTATTACTACTAATAAACTTTATTGTATTCACAAATTCTTTCTATCTATATCTGATCATATTTTGGATCAGTAACTCTTTATTAATTATTACACCTTTTGTTAGGCTTTTCTCTTTTTTACGTAAATCCCATTAAAAGATTCGCAAGAATAAAATCCAACAAATATATCCAAAATTAGTTCATTACTATAAATTACTTGGTTGAACTAATATAAATAAAAAAATTGATTGACGAATACCTCCAAATTCAACAATACTCTATTCCAGTGGACGGAATACAAAGAAACTGAACACTGCGTTCCGGTGATGCGAACAGGGGACGATGATAAATTTCGCATCAACACAGAGTTTTTAGCCGCCATGTCGCTCTATGAGGCGTTAATCGTGGTGCATCGCAATTACGAACTGTGACCTCTTACAACAGGACAACAGTTTCGCGGAATGTAAAACCGAAAATTTGTTGGAATACAATCCAACAAATCTATTTTGTAAATTAGTTTATGACCAAAAACTACTTGATTAAACTAAAACTTATTCACCATTTGCTCCTACATACAACAAAAGCAAATATCTTGTTATACCATCAATCTCGAAGTTAATAATAATCATAATACTCGGGATAAAATTACATCTCCAGCAATTCAAGCACAATGATAGAACAGTGAATAACTTCAATTATTCTAACTTGGCTTTTGAAACTTTCTATTATATAAAAATAAATATTATATTTTTATTTATTTAATTATTTATATATTTCTTACATTCATTACCACAAAATAAACTCTATTCTATTTACAAATTTCTTTTATCTATTTATCTGATCATATTTTGATCAGTAACTCTTTATTAATTATTAAAACACCTTTTGATTAAGCCCCCCTTTTTAGGTAGATCCCTATTAATAATATTATTGAAAAAAAAGAGAAACCCATAAGCCCGCTCACCAGACGACAAGGTGGGTGTTTTTCGAACGGGATGCGAAATGCAATGAAAAGATTCCATGGGAATACAATTCAACAAGTATCTCGCAAATTAGTTCATGACTATAAATTAGTTGTCTGAACTAATAAAATTGATTGACGAGTATCCGCATAACAACAACAACGAATTGACATTAACCAAGTAGCCGATCACTTGATGAATGAAATGGTTAATGGTTAATCCAGTGGATAAACCAATAGAAAATCCACCGGATAATCCAATGGTTAATACATCGGCTAATTCAGTGGCTAATCAAAGCCATCTTATTTTTTTGTTAAAATGTAATTTACTGCAAACATATTTAAATGCAGCTCAAATTACTCCTGCTCATAATTCCAAAACTAGTTATCAATCTCAGCTTTCTAATTCATAACCGCCATGCTTTAATCCCGCCAATTCAAATTCAATTGATAGTCAACACGGACCTTAGATATATCTTTAACTTGTTTTCGGTTCTAAGACCACCAGTTGACTATGTCTATTATCATTATCATATTATGCTTATAATTCAGTTTTTATGAATCATCATCCAAGATTTTTTCATAATTCTCACGTTCCTGTATATTTATATTAAGCATTTATTTATATTTTTTCCTATATATTAATGAATAATATGGTCGTGGTTTCCTCTGTTCAATGTTCAAGTTCTGTCATTTTTTTTGTTTTGTGTCATCCACGATTTAGTACTGTGAGAGTTCCACTGTGCTTAACCGATTCGAATCCATTGTTGTGATTCGAATTCTTAACCAATTCGAATCTAATTTTCACTGTGGTGAATCGAATTATTATTCGATTCGAATCTAACTTTCTCTGTTATGTTTCGAATTTTATTTTGATTCGGTTTGAATTTTGTGCATAAATCATCGAATTCTCTGTCAATTTTATTCGGAATTCGAACCTTTTAAATTTTTGCTCAATTTAATTCGATTTTTTTGCATAACTTTTCGAATTAACTCGAGTTTGACCTCGGCGGCTTTGCCGCCGTTTTTTACAAGAGGCAGACGGTGCTTTAGCGCCGGCAATCTTGTAAAAAATTATTATTTTTTACCACAAAATAAACTCTATTCTATTAATTTTTTTCTATCTATTTATCCGATCATA
This sequence comes from Rhinocypha anisoptera, assembly GCA_011762765.2. Classification (NCBI taxonomy): domain Eukaryota; kingdom Metazoa; phylum Arthropoda; class Insecta; order Odonata; family Chlorocyphidae; genus Rhinocypha; species Rhinocypha anisoptera. The sequence continues at coordinate 14,107 of WURS02042056.1, forward strand.
TTTTGATCATTAACTCTTTATTAATTATTATATTACAACACCTCTTGGTTAAGCCCCTCCACTTTTTTAGATAAATTCCATTATTTTTATTTAAAAAAGAAACTCATAAGCCTGTTCACCAGACGACAAGGTGGGTGTTTTTGAGCGAGGAAAACTGCATTTGTATTAGCCATTTTATTAAAAAATATTTCTAAACTCTGTTCTCCAGTTGAACCATATCTTTTTGAGTTATATAAATGTTCAAAATACCTCTGAATTATCATTTTGGAAATGAATTGCAAAAAAATAAAAAAATGTATAAAAGAGAAAAGAAAACGAGTAAAATTGATAAGAGAATTGAACTATTTAAAGGTGTAATTTGGTATGTAATATAATGTAATGCGTTTGCATGAACCCAAAGTGCCAGTGTAGATTTACACATAAATGTCTTCTTCTTCTTAGAATATATTTTGTTCTGAAGAAAGATGCATGATGTGTGTTACACTTTGCGCCAAAAAAACCAACTGACTTGTCACAGGATATACTCCGCAATGTTGCTCTGCAATAAGTGAAGCCTACATCGAATTGTTAAAATTCTAGTATCGATATTTTTCACATGATTGCGATACGATGACTACTTAAAATACAACGGCAACGATGAGAGATTGCGAAAAATAGTTTAACTTTCAAAGCAGAGCTAGTGTAATTTGTCCTCACTAGATGACGCTATTAAAGCTATTTACATTAATCGTGTTTCCCCATCTTCTCTTGCTTGGTGAATGGTGCTTGGTGGTGAACAATATCTATACACATCTCTTTCTATCTCCCTTTCTTTCTTTTGCATCCCACGGCAGCAGTTGCCCAGTTGCACTCACCAGTGTGTGTGGGGGGTCTCTTCCACGTAGTGGTAGTTTGCCCAGTGCCCAGTGAGTCGAGTAGCTTGACTTGTGTGTGTGTCCTTTACGACCATTGTGCCAGGTTTGGGAAACTTATGGCACCCCGAAGCGGCAAAGATGGTTTTTGTTTGATATGTGCGCTCGGGCGACCAATGGTGCTTGCGAGGGGGAAAGGGGGTACGAGTAGAGAGACACTCAACAGTGACTCCGAGCGGCAAAGATAGTACGAAAAAGCGAAGCGATCCTTGTAAGTTGCCAACTTGCTCGACGGGTTTCGACTTGACTCATTCGCCTCGGCCTGGCTTGTGTGTGTTCTTAACGACCAGTGCGCCTGACTCGGGAAATTTATGACACCCCAGATGGCCAAAGCGGCAAAGATGGTCTTCGTTTGATGTGTGCACTCGGGCGACCAATGGTGCTTGCAAGAGGTGAGGGGAGAACGAGAAATGGGTAAAGCTGAGTGGCACTTAACAGCCACCCCGCGGCAAAGATGGTCCGCAATAGTGAAGCGACCTTGGCTTGACTAGTGAGTGTCCTTAACGACCAGTGCCTCAAACTTGTGGTACCCCTAGTCGGTAAAAGCCGTAAAGATGATCTCTGGTTTGATGTGCGCGCTCGAGCGACCAGTGATGTTTGCGAGGGGAAAGGGGGAAACGAGTAATGAACAAAGTAGAGAGACACTTAACAGCGACTACGAGCGGCAAAGATAATACGAAAAAGCGAAGCGATCTTTGTACGTTGCCAACTTGCTCAACGGGTTTTGACTTGACTCACTCTCCACTGCTTGACTCGACTCTCATAGCCAAACGAAGAGAGGGGGGAGAGTAGAGGCAGTAACACTAGTGAAAAAGGAGGAAAAATATTTTGGGGTTATATTAATAAAATAATATATAATACAAAATTATTACTTACCTTAAAAGTTTATTTTTCAACAATTTGGTCGTAGTGTAGGGAGTATATAATATAATATATATATTTATATTAATCAAATAATAGTGTTGAATATATAAGTGTTAGAAATGGACAATGAAAGTTGAACGGGGAGTTTGCTCGAGTGAAGAGACACTCGCCGCAGAGACGAAGTGTCTCTCACCAAAGCTGCAATCAAAATGGCGACTGGCTGCCATCGAGTCTCTTCTTCGCTAGCTGGCAGAGTTCAAAGCAAGAAAATGAGGATAGAGTGGGAGGATAAAAAGAAGATAAGAACGAGAAAAGTCAACAGGTATTGAAAGAAAGAGCAAAATTGAGGAAAGCATCAGAAATAGAGAATGCGTGCCAGCTTGTTCGATCTCATTGGTCATTCATTTACTGAAAGGATAGTTGGAGAGACTGAGAACAGAGCTGAATACTGTTAGGCACCAAGACAATTCAAAGGAATTACTAAAAAGTAAGGAAAGAAACAAATGGGAAAAAATCAACCAAAAAAGTGAGAATCTTCTAATATGTATATTAGAAAGAAAAGTACACTGAAATAATTTGGAACAATATAGAGAATTATATTTATACTAATGTGATATAAATGCGCATGCGCTAGAAAACCAGTTGAAAGAACGAAACAAGCGGATATGGATGTATAGATTGAATAAGCCAACATTCCCATTAGTATAAGCAATTTTTATTTATTTTTCCAATTGTTGGTAGTTAATTATGCTAAAAAACAACATGAGATATTCTCATATATCTAAGTATTGTCCAACTATCTTATGTGTCTATCTTAGGCCAAAATAAAAATTTTAATTTTAATATATAATAATTTAATTTGTTAAGCAATATCAATTTTTTCATAACACATATTTAACAGTGTTTTAGCCTAGACATCGGGTTTCGTTCCGAAACGCAACAGGATAGTTGTTTTGATTTTTGCTAAAATGACATTACCAGGATTTGTCAGCTATTATTATTATTATTATTATTATTTTTAGTTTTGCGTGGCTCGTTAAACTCGTGGCCAGCTCATAAATCTCACCATAAAGGCACCTTTTGCTTTGGGTGAAATTTGCTGCCAGTCATCAGGACAGTTTGCTGAAAGTTAATAGCTGCAGAGGATCTCTTTCTTTCTCCCTCTACGAAAGTGTTTGCTCACATTAAGCCTCATTTGACCTCGCTGGAGTCACATTGCAGCGAGTTAGCGTCGTTGCTAACTTGAAGACTGGTTTGGATTGCCTTTGTTTTGAGAGACTCGTTGGCTTGACAATTTATTTTTTATAACCCTAGCAAAACCGGAGTTTTCATTTAGACATATATGCAAGGTTATCGCGGTCCGGTTGCTTCAAGTGCAACGGGCTACATGCCATCATGACAGTTTGCCCATAAATTTCACTAGCACAGGCACCCAACGCTAGCACTCGACAGCAACAGATGGTCCGGGTAGTGAAACGAACAGGCAGTAAATGTCTTTAGATGTCGTGTGCTATCTTGCTGTTGTCCAAGAAAAAGTTGTGCTTAAATTTGACTCACACGTCTATGATCTACGAGGCACAGAGATTTTATTCTCTTTCTCTTATCCATTGCCACCATTCAAAGTTGTTTTGAGCACAGCAACGCGACATCATTCCAGATCTGGGCCGTCAACTACTGATGCGTTGGTCTATGGAGAAACGGTTACTAATGCGCATGCCCAGTGTCAAATCAACCAATCAGGAAAGAGTATTTAGCTTGGTGCGGGATATGAACAAGTGGTAGTGATGGAAAAGAAAGGCGAGATGGCGAGTAAGCGCGAGAAAGAAGTGGTAAACTCGTTTCGAGCCCAGCAAGTTGCTGGCAGCAACGCGAAAGCACGCCAGAGCATGGCCGTCAACGACTGGCGCGTTGGTCTATGAAGAAACGGTTACTAATGCGCATGTTCAGTGTCAAATCAACCAATCAGCGAAGAATATTTAGCTTGGCGCGAAATTTGAACGAGCGGTAGGGAACGAAAAGGAAGGTGAGATGACAGGTAAGCGCGAGATTGTGCGAGAAAAAAGTGTTAAAGTTTCGAGTATAAACGCGATCGAAAATTGTCCGCTATCTACCGGCTGAGAACAGTGACTTGTAATTGTTATTTTTTACAATATAATTAAATTAAACTAAATTTGGGTAAAATGTTGAGCCAATTTTTCTCTAGTGCAACGCAAGAAATTAACCGTAATGCAACGACTGGCGAGTTTGATCTATGTCGATGTTGATCTTGTTGAAACTTAGACCAGTCTGTATTCGCACAAAGTTGACGTCACTAATTTTCAAAAATACTAATTGAATTTTTAATTTTTTATACTTTAATATAAAATTTTATTTGATGTAATTTGAATTTTTTTCTTATATAATAATAAAAATTATTTAGCTAAATTTCAAATTGAAAGTTTTTATCGAAAGCTAGATAAAAAAGCATACGCCTAGAGAGAAGAGAGAGAGAGAGAGAGAGAGAGAGAGAGAGAGAGAGAAAAGAGAGAATTTCCAGTATTGACTTCAAGAGGGACGCCATCAGCAAGCGAAGCAACCACGGCAGCGGAATGGGGCAGCAATTCTATTTAACCATCGATCAGTGTATAGTCAGAAACCGTGGACACTGTCTGTTGCTAAGCGTCGCTCGCTTGCCAGCTAGTTTAAAATTGTCTCAAAGTTGTCCAAATTCAGCCTGGCGGATGGAGAAACGGTTACTAATGCGCATGCTCAGTATAAATTAACCAATCAACGAAGAGTATTTAGTTGGCGCGAAATATGAACGAGTGGTAGTGAAGGAAAGGGAAGAAGTGATGGCGAGTAAACGCGAGATAGTGCGAGAAAGAAGTGGACAACCTGTTTCGAGCCAAAACGCGACAGTAAAAGTGTCCGCCATCTACGGGCTAAGAATCTATGTCTAGTAGAAATTTAGACTAGTTTCTTCGAGTTCCAGTCTTTCTAAAATTAATATATTCTTGTTTTTTAACAAGTGAGGTAGTGATGTATGAATTTGTAACGAAAGTTATCATGAGTTCAACTGCAATTTTGGCCTCTCTAATGTAGATCTAATCGAGAGCTAGATGGTAAAGCATACGCAAGCGCTCTACGTGAGAGAGAGAAAGAGAGTTTCCTGTATTTGCAAAATGCGACGTTACTAATTTTCAAAAATACCAATTAAACCTCTAATTTAAAACATACCATAATATAGGGCTCTTAGCTTAATCCAACCCCCGAAAAAACTGCACTTTTCTCCGAAAGTAACTTCTTAATTGGCCTTAATCTGTTGTTTTTTTCCAATTCGATTTTTGATTGGATTAAGCTGAAATCCCTACATAATACAAAATTTCATTTGATGTATTTTTATAACACAATAAAATTTATTTAGCTAAATTTTCAATTAAAATTTTTCATTGAGAGAGCTAGATGGAAAAGCATACGGCCATGGCTCAAGAGAGAGCATCCTGTATTGGCAAAAGTGCCCCATCATAGGCAGGCGAAGCAACCACTGCGGCGGGTGAAGCAGCTCGACAATCAACCAGTGTGTAGTCCGAGTAGCTGACTGTCGGCTCTGTCAGTTGCCAGGCGTCGTCCGCTCGCTCTCCTTGCTAGCTTCAGCTTTCAGACGCGTCGTCATCTGTTTTGCCCGAGTTGTAAAGTTGCTCTTTGTAAAGATGGAGATAGATGCCGATCCGAACCAAAGTGTTTCCAAGCGAGTTGTCTCAAATGTCGCCGAGCCACCGAAAAGCATCCCAGAGGAGTACTGGGCCTTGTGGAAAGCGATACACAAGGACATTCTCGTGCGACCTGAAGAGTACAAGCTCGACCTGTACGAGATCTTTTTGGTTCACATGAAAAACTTCATCGATGTGGTGACCATAGGTCAACACAACGCGAACCTGATCAACACGGACACCGTCGTGACTCGGGTTACGTTGAATTTAAACATTCGCTTCAATTCGATTGATGCCATCCTGGACGAAATGTATGCATTTTTTAAACAACGCTTGTCTGGCGACGAAGCAAAAAAGATGGTTCAAGCCACTAAGCTTTTGGCGCAAACACTGGTACTGTACCGTGAAGTTTACTGGATCAAACACTATTTTCCGGAGATGCAAAGACGAGAAGAAAGGATATTTTATTTCAACAAGATGTCTTTGACTGAAGCGACGCCCTATGAGACGTTTATAGATGCGATTAATCATTATGAACTGTTTCGTAAACTCTCACTCGAAGACGCCAGTTTTTCCAATCCCGAGCGTAATTCTCTGTTTGAGCAGACACTCGAAACGCTGTTTGACGCGTTCAAAGCAAGCAATGAAGTGGTCGAGTGGTCAAAGGTGCTCAAGGACTATCGCAAAGTGAAGCAAAGTAAGCTATTGCCAACTGAAGAAATCCGAATGATGGTAAGCAAGTGGGGTGGGCGAATTCGTGAACACATTGAAAGTCAACCGACTGGACCAAAAGAAGTTCCAGCAGCCCAAGAGATGGAGAGTTTGAGTTCAATCAAGCAGTTCAAGCTTAGCTTAGCTCAATTCTACTCTGACGTGGCTCAGTTGGTGGAAAACATGAACTATCTTTCAACTAAGTTGATCTGTTTGGAGGAGCAGATTCCCGCGTGCTATTTGGCTAAATTTAAGAAGCAATATCAATTTATGCTTAACTTCATGATCATCTGCAACCAGATGCCGGTGATAAATCAACTTGCGTTGAAGGTGATCAAGCGCGAAAAGATTGCCTTTCCCGCTAAGGTACCCGCGTATGCCTATAGGGGCCCATCTATTTTCGCGGCCAAAGTTCTATTTGGCAAAGATGCGTTCAAGCGAACTCGCAGGCAACTAATTCTAGCATTGCTTGATCCACCAAAAACCGAACCAAAACCGGAAGATCAAGCATGGGTTGAGTGGCTGGACAAGCTTGCCTGGTACTTTGAAATGGCATTCAAAAAAAACCTTCTTCTGTTCTACAAGCTGACGGCGCGCTTCGAGTTGTTGTCAGCAAACGAACAGTTTGTTCGTAGAGCCCGCTGCCGACAAGTAGTGAAATTTCTCAAGAAACTTGACAAGAAAATTATTCGTTACTGTGACAATCCAACATACCTTTGCAAATTTGGCAATTCGTGGGCCAGCAAACACTACTCGGCACTTGTGCTGAAGAAAGGCCAGGAATTTGCTACATCGGTTTGGAATGGAGTGCCTAACATTATGCATGGCGTGTATCCCAATGTCGACTTTGGCCCTCCAATGGGCTTTATGGATCTGGTGCCATACTAAAGCAGCAGTTTGGCTTGATTGGTGTTCCACACTTTCCCGTCAACACAGCGATTGCATCATTTTCGAGACCATTACCACTAATTTTCCAAAATACCAATTGAACTTTTGATTTTAAAAAATTTGTACTAAATTTTATTTGATGTATTCAAAAATTATTTCTTAAAATAAAATTTATTTAGTTCGATTTCCAATAAAAAGTTTACATTGTGAGCTAAATTAAAAGCGCGGATCACCCACAGCTGACCAACAGGTCATCTGCAAAGCGCTATCTAGCGGAAAATATTACCTAAATAATAAAAGTTATATATTTATTAGTTTTGTTAAAAGATAGCAGGCGGCGTCTAGCTTAAATTTAAAGTAAAAGTAGTTAGGAAAATGCACAAACTTAAAGTAAGGAATAAATCGTATTTAATTCAATCATAGAGATATACAGCGCCCGGGTTAAGACGGCGAATGTTTTGTTTGTAATCATGTGTAAATCAAAAAGTATCATACACGTTACTGCTAAATATGAAAACCAATGACAGAAGTGTGACTACCGGTAACACACAACACGGACATACCCAGAGATGTTAGGTAAATAATCCGATCTTTATTTATCGTAACCTGACACTGAAAATACAATATGGATAGGAGATTGTGATTGGGAAAAGAATATTGCCAATATAGATCGTGGGAAAAAGCGAGAAAAGGGTCCTCTCGAAAGAGAGCAACGCACGGAAGACCTTGATGCGTGTCGAGCGGTAGAGTTCTACACGATGTGTCTCAGGGCGTCCGAAGACGCACTGAGCAAGCGTCGGCAAGGACTCAGACACTTGACACCTCGATGAGCAAGAAAAAGAATTAGGCAAGGGATGGAAGATGGGTATGAACGGGCTCCGGTCCGAACAGCACAGATGGTACTGGCGGCAACACCATGTTGAATTAGAAGGTCGGCACTAGGCTAACGTTGGCACTCGAGTCGTCACTAAGTGAGATCTTGATTTGGCTTGGCTTATATACTGGGATTTTTTCCTAACTCTCGTTAGTTGTTCACTTTTTAGAGCTGATGGGGACAGATTATTATTCTAATAGAAAAGTGCACGACAAGATCAACACTGGGTACAGTAGTGACAGGCAGAGATGAGACTCGCTTTTGAGGTGACCAGACGTGCTCAAAGGTTGCGATAGCAAGGTCGTGCGCAAGAAAAGAAAATGATGCTCAGTCAAATGGAACTACCACTCCAATCTAAGCAAGGCTTGGAGGGTGCATAGTAAACACACAGACTCACAATGAATTGGGAACTTAATAAGATGGGAGGCTCACGCGCCAAGTACATCGAAGTTTGACCCTAACACGGGTTTTACACATGTGCAACTCTTGCACGCATTGGTCCACACAGATCTGGCTTACCAGCAACACCCGATCTTATTCTCTGCATGCGGCTGCACGCACGCAGCAGAGTGCATGGCCATCAAGATTGATGGGTAGCAAGCGCAACATACACACACACACACACACACACACACACACACACACACACACACTATTACTCACATGAGTCCATGTTGGCTTGTGAACGCGTAACTAAGGATTAGGAAGCATGGCAAGACAAACGTTACTCAAGCTCCATAGATAAATTGGGCACAGATGGTAAGCAGTGCATTAGGCTTAGGTTCTCAGATAGAGATAGAGGAAGAGTGAACGTGCAGATACAAAAACAATAATAATAATGAAAAATAATGTGAGATGTAAGGTAGCACAAGGTAAGATATAGCATTGAAGAATGGAGTTGGTGTAGTGCAGTATTAAAGAAGTGTGTGTGGTAGGTTAGAGTGGAACATGCTAGATAGATAAGAGTTAACGCAACACGGTGGATCAGATTGGAAAATGCTAGGTGAATGAGAGCTAACGCAACACGGTGGATCAGATTGGAAAATGCTAGGTGAATGAGAGCTAACGCAACACGGTGAATCAGATTGGAAAATGCTAGGTGAATGAGAGCTAATGCAACACGGTGATGCCGTAGCGACGGGTGGTAGCCTAGTGCTCGCTAGAGTGACATCTCTGCTCACCGAGTTGACACAGGCCATACTCTTCTTCTCGGCTCACTTGTCGTCTAATGCTTAACCTGGCAGGATATGTCATCAGTTGCTTTGAAGCCCAAAGGGTAGTGCCGTGGCTCGTGTGGTTGACCAAATCAAGTTTATACGAAACGCAAGTTATCTTGGAGCAGTAGTTTCTCTCGATGTTTCTGGTGCTTTTGATAACGCTTTTTGGCCAGCCATTCTTTATAAGCTAAAGAAGTCTGCGATTCCACACAATCTCTGGCATCTGTGTGAAAACTACTTTACTGGAAGAACTGCTAAGTTCGAGTTGGCTGGAGAACAAGTTCAGAAAGCAGTTACTAGAGGCTGCCCGCAAGGTTCAGCATGTGGTCCAAGTTTTTGGAATATTCTCTACGATGAAGTACTGCAGATGAAACTTCCACCTAACATGGAACTCATTGGGTTTGCTGACGACCTTCTCCTTATAAGTTGGGCCCAAGATCAAACGATCCTTGAACTTCAAACAAATTCCGTCATTCAGCGAATTGCAAATTGGGGTCAGAGCGTCAAACTTGCTTTCAGTGAGCTAAAAACGAAAGCTATGCTAATTCATCGAACCAGAAATTAACCAGATGTGACATTGAGCATGAATGGAACCAAACTTGAAATCGTAGATCACTTTCGTTATCTTGGAGTAGTCATTGACAAGAAACTTAAATGGAAACATCATCTGGTCCATTTACAAACTAAAGCTCGCAAGCTGTATACGTGGCTCGCTTCAGTGGCAAGAAACACATGAGGTTTAAATTCCAGTGTAACTCTAGACATCTACAAGCTAGCAGTCCAGCCTCTAGTTCTTTATGTGGTCGAAGTATGGCATCCTGCCCTCAACTATCAATGGGTTATTACAATCCTGAATCAGATACAACGCAACTGCCTGCTTAGAGTCTGCAAAGCATATCGTACAATTTCGCATGACGCACTTTGTATACTTGCCAACTGTCCTCCTATCGTCTTAACTGCGATAGAACGTGCTAGCTTACGAGAAGTTAGAACTACTGGCTTCTTGGAGCTACAGAACCAAATTATCCCGATTCAGACCAGTATGTTACACACAAGACATCCATCCACTGAAGTGCAACAGTTCATTCAACTCGACTCGACTGATGCTGCTGATAGTTCGGAACTAACAATCTACACTGATGGCTCTAAAAGCGAGGACGGAGTGGGTTGTGCTTATGTTGTCTACAAGAGAGAGACTGAAGTGCATTCTGACCATTACGCTTTACCATACTATTGTTCAGTCTTCCAAGCAGAACTCACAGCTATCAAGAAGTCGCTTGACTATATTCAAGATCACTTGACCATGCAGCCACTCATCAAAATTTTTACAGATTCTCGCTCCTCACTGCAAGCTTTACGAGACAGAAATTGCCGGTCAAGTCTTGTGATTGAAATACAACAACAACTTTTGCATCTACTTGACTTGAATGTCATGGTCAAACTGCTATAGGTACGAGGACATAGTGGTATTATTGGCAACGAGCGTGCAGATGAACTTGCCAAAGACTTCCTTTCGCCAACAGCAATCAAGCTTGTTGTAAATGCACCACAGAGCTATGCAAAAAGAATCTTGAGAGCTAAAACAGTAGCAAAGTGGAATCAACATTGGCATCAATCTGACAAAGGTGCATGGACACACAAAATTTTTCCTACCGTTTACCATCGACAACAAATTGGGAAAATCAGACACACATTTATCTGCACTCAATTTCTAACTGGCCATGGCAAATTCGGAGCTTACCTGTATCGAATGCGAATTCGAAGAACACCTGACTGTAAATGTTGACAAACTCAGGACTGCAACCATCTCATCTTTCATTGTCCACTACTGAGAGACCACCAAAGAGACCTCGCATCTGATTGTTCTCAACGAAACCTTCCCTTCACACCATTTTCTCTAGCTATGCTTCTTAGAAACACTACGACGGCCAAAGACATTGAAAGCACATTCCACACTATGCACACTTTATTAATCCGATGGGAACAAGACCTCTAAGGTCATATTACTACTATTTTTATCACTATCAGATCTCTTTTTATTATTATTATTAATATACTCATTGTTATTATTGTACAAAAATTTAATTTTAAAATTCTTATAATTAATTGTATATAATTTTGTAAATTTTTAAATGTTTATATTGATCTGTCTGATACCGCTTCATATTCCTATCCTTAGGAGCTAGCGGTGTTTTCAAGTTATTTAAATAAAAAAAAATTTTTTGTTTCAGTAAATCAAATTGAGTTTGGATTTTAGGTTTGGGTTAATTTTAGACAATTTTTGTCACTTACTTGAAAGTGGACCATCGCACCCAAAAGTCTCAGTCCATCCATCCAGCCATAGTTTGGTTTGTAGAGAAGGAATTCAATGTGTGGAAAGTAGATCAACGAGGTTAGAACAAGAATCCAACTTGCGGTTAGTATGAAAACCATACGACTTTTCTTTGGGTCAATAAAAACCAAGCGAATCGTCATGGATTGATCTAGAAGACGCATCAATTGAGGGCCGTAAAAGTAGTAAAACAAGCAAAATAACACATGATTGGCCGGAAGAATGTACTTAAATGAGAATCGGATAAAAGTTCGACAAACGGATTTTTCGAATAGTTTTCTATTGACACTCTGGTAATCTCGGAATGGATCGATGGTTTCGAGTGAGAAGATCATCGCTAGGTTGAGTAGTGTGTTCCATGTCAAGTTGATCCAATATCTCCATTTTTTGCTTGGCTCATATTCGTTTAGATGAACTCCGATATTTCTGTTTCATTTGGATTCGACAAAATCCGATTAAAACATATTTACAAAAAAATTGCCGATAAACTTACCCATAGTAGAGCTTGATTAATTTTACTATTTTGGAACTCAAAATCATCATAATGTTATTGTTGTAACTCAAAAAATTGAGACACTTGCAAAAAGGAATCAATTGAAAGAGAGAGAGAGAGAGAGAATGAGTGAGAGAGAGAGAGAGAGAAAGAGAGAGAGAGAGAGAGAGAGAGAGAGAGAGAGAGAGAGAGAGAGAGAGAGAGAGAG
>WURS02042057.1:0-11232 GCA_011762765.2 Rhinocypha anisoptera
TACCCTGCAAGCCGCCGCAAGGGTGTGTGGCAGGGGGTGAGCCACCACCAAACGTTCACATTTACGTAGAGGTATAGGTAGTGCTAGTAGAGTATAGTAGTGCTAGGACGTTAATTGTAAATTATTTATGCCGAAGTATAATATCTAACTTAATGCTTCACTTGTACAATATAAATATGTCAAGATTCAGCAAACTATGATGCGAGGCGTCGCGTCATCCTTCAATCGATTGCCCAGATTCGTATACTCTAGTATCTATTTCGGTCACCTGAGACTCTATCCCTTTATCAGGGATCCCTTAACACTTTCATACTCGAGTGAGAGGAGTAATGGCGTACTCACCGAAGCCCGGGAAGCTATTCCCTTTCGAATTATCCACCGCCGCCCTGGACGTCGCAGATTCCCGAGCTGCGGGACGATAAACCTGCCGCCCTCTTCCGGATACCAGCCCACGGAAATTTCGGCGGGAATATATCTGGAGTTATATGTGTTTTAGCTGTCCAAAATAATTATGGGAAAGGTCACTGACCATTCGAATCGAAGAGGTATTTTGAACGGAGATGAGTGGATCGATAGGTCTGATGGTGCGTAATATTAAGACTGAAGAAAAGTCTATAGCATTTAGGAATGATAGTTGTTTGTAAGTATTGAGGCAGGCGAGGGGGTATTATATGTAGTCAGTCAGGGATTTGAGGGGTATTAGTGCGTGTATCGAGGTCAAATAAATTCCGCAGTAGCGAATGAGAGAAGCCAGACAAACTGAGGAGTGCGCCCGCCGAAGCGAACTCGATGATGGGACCTCTACATCAATCTACCAATGGGCGGCCGTGCTTTCGTCACGTGGTGTTTGTGTCTGGGAGAACATTCGATAAGAGGAAAAGGGCGCAGTGACCTAGTTCAAGGTGGGGCGTCGGGAGGCACGAGCGGCCCAGGGGCCGGAGGGAAATCCGAGTGTTGCCGGGGAAAAGGCGAACGCGGCTCCGCTTATCTCCGTCGTGGGTGAGTCGTCATCGCGGCGGTGATTCATGGAGGGTCGGGGCAGCGACAGCGCCGTCTATTGCGCAAACATCAAATGCGGATGACACGGAGTAATTGAACTTTAACGCTTGGCGATTTCAAGGAGTTGGAAGGAAAACGATTTTTTTTTCATTTAGCGGCGCCAGAGTAATGCAATCTCCAAATGGTACTAGTAAGAAAATAATTATTCAGTATTTTAAAATAAGTGAATTTAGCTTTTGAACCCAGATCATCTCGAACAAAAAATTTGATCGTACCCTCCACTCCTATGAATATTTTTTCTTCACATATAATAAGACAGGAATGACGAACCTTTTCTCCTCTGAGTAAGTACCTGATTTTAAAACATGAGAGAATCTTTTGGCCTACTTGTCAGAAATAGGACACAGTTTCAGGCAGAACTTTGTGGAAATCCATCATAGAGGAGGGTAAAGAAGTAACGCTGCTATCCCCACATGAAATTTAATTTCCCACTACCATGGTTTCATAGCCAAGCTACATCATCGATGATGACATAATGTAGTTTGGCTATGAAACCACGGTCGTGGAAAATAAAATTTCATGTGGAAATAGCAGCGTTACTTCTTTACCTTGTTGTCATAAATAGGGCGATATGTAGCTGATTATTTTTTCCACCGATAAATTGCTTAATATGAGCTTTAAAATCCTAAAATATTATTTATACATTATTAATATTCATTGTTTTACTTTTTGTTTAGTCACGCCACATTTCCTTATGCTATGGGTCACAACTATACTAGGATAAACTCCTCTCTTTGTAATCATTCAGGAAACATCCCATCCAATAACTCTTTTAAGAAAAGTACATTTACATTACAGATTTTTTTACGCTATTAACCGCCAAGTTTAGAATTTAAAGTGTGTCACTCATATATCAGTGACACACTTTAAATATATACCACTCATAAGATATATAACAAATAATCAACCATAATATCAGTTTGATAGGTCAGGATATAGATAGTTCCTTGTACTGAGATCACAGGCGTGTGACAATTCACTTACAAATATATTAAGGGCAACCAAGAGCTTTCCCTTTTACGCCTGTGGATGATATTTAGGGCATCCGCAATCTGAAAATCACTTAGCTGGAGGAATTCAGAGATGTTACCTGGGCTTGAACCCAGGTCCCCCGTTCAATGTCAAGCGGTTTACCAACTAGTCTACCAGGATCTCATAACATATAATACTTATAAACGGAATATAAGATCCAAATAATTATGCCCCCTATCGTTGTAAGACAGAGGTTGTAATGTCTTTACAAGCTTCGGAGAAGTAAAATTCCTCTAATTTTACGTATTCAATAGTCAATTCATTAAACTCAAACAATTGTTATTATCATTTACTGTGACAAATTTGGTTTGGGAAGATTTTGTTTATATAGTTAAAGAACAAAAGAGATTTGATATAAATGATGAATAGGATAGGTAGAATATTTGGTATGACTCTTGCTTGCGTCATAAATTATCCACACTTACTAACATTGTTTCCTCGTGATCCGAATGTTTTTACTTGCTCTCAAATTTCGCCGAGTCTTATCACTGACATCTGCTCTTCGGATGGATCTTCTGTCACCTAGTTTATTCTGATATATTTTTAGGACGCGTAACAAGATGTTTCAATTCGCCTTTGTCTAGATCTTTTTCAAGGTCAAAAAAACTATATAAATATGGCCGTTTTTAGTTCCTCCAAGTTGATCTTAAAAGAAAAATTTCACTTCTTACTCTGCTTATTGGCAATCCACTAGTCTTCCCTTTAATACACTTTATTTCCCCCCCCCCTCCATCCTTGATTATATTTATCTTATCAATACAATTGATACTCTACTTTCAGTTATTGCACGAATGTTTTCACAAAATTTTTGCCAACTATCTTTTACTTTTTGGACCCTACCCCCCGGCTAACCCGGCCGGCGATGACAACGTCTCCACTCCATTTGCCAAAGTTATAAATTTCCAAGAGAAAGGAATCTCATCGAGAGCATTGAAAAGTAAGTACTGCGCTAGGAAACTAAAATGGAGAAAAATGTGAAAGCATGCGATCGATTTCGATTACAAATAGTTCGATTTAATAGAATGCAGGCAATTAAAATCAAATCAAACTTTTACTATGGTTTTATTATGCTTTTAAGTGTGCAATGAACGGAATTTATTTTAAAATACTATTCGTTGTTGGGCTTACCAATAAGTGAGCTCTATTATGACTCATCAAATGGACATTAGGGTTGAATACTGTGAACTTTTAATGTTAAAAAAAACGGTGTGAAGAGATTCTTTTATTTATTCTGTATAAAATGAAAAATTTATGAACAACTTATTTTCTTTGTGTTACATTATTAATGGTTAGTACCTAATCTTAGGAATAAGGGATCCTTGACATTTCCACTTCCAAGGTCTTCTTTATTTCGACTGTTTTCAGTGTACTACTCTATTTCCAAATGAGTTCCAAGCTCTTTGCAAGAAAAGAGCTTTGAACTCACTTGAAAATGGTGTATTACACCATACCGATCGAAATAAAGAAGAAGATTGTTTAAGTGGAATTTACAAGTGTTCCTTATTCCTAAGATTATGGATCGGTTCCACCACATCTCACCTGGCTCTATATCGGATAATACCTGTTTGATAGACCAGCCAGCCGAGTTAGCATAGTAGACGGCACGCCCAAAGTTCTCCGGTTCTACTCCCACAAAGGGCATGTATGTTGTTTGTCTAAAACCTAGTATTCCTGAAAAGTTGGCGTCACGAAGGATATGTGGCTAAACCAGAGAGTGCATATCCATTCCAGTCCATTAGTACACAAAATTAGCCATTAATGCATATGATCATTCAAACAGTAAGCCACATTCCTGGTACTACATCGTGAGAGATTCTTTGCAACCACTCGGCTCGATCGTTCAAACGCCCTTTTTTTAAGTTTTACATCACGTGGTTATATGGATATAAGATACAAATTTTAACGAGGCGACCTATTTTTAATTCTCTAAACGACTGACCGTTTTCTTTTTTACGACAGCAGCCGGGATCCGAAGCATAAATGACACCCAGAGACAATCAGTCGCTTCCATCAATTTCAAACGTTAACTCCCCCACGTAACTCGTCGACAGATTTAAAACATGCATGTGCTATGCGTGGTGGAGCGATCGATGCAGGGAGAACGAATGAGGGTCGTGACGGACTGACCAACCGGTGCCAATCGTGCACACGAACTAAAACGAGATCGAGTAAAAGGCGGACGACTGTAAGGTCAAGAGGAATACATCGGGAGTTAACGGTTCACTCAACTTGTCGTGAGGAGAAGAAATAAAAATCGGCGGAGGCAGCCAATTGGAACGCCTAGGTCGCCAGTGCCGATTCGGAGCATCTGCAAAAGGGAGAGGCGTTCGGGAGACTTAAACGCACACTCATTCCCTTGTGCGGGAGGGAGAAAACGGAGATTTCAACGGTCGCAAGTTTCGCAAGAAGTAGTCGAGGGCCATCGAGCGACGGGGAACAACGAGACATATATACGCAGTCGCTGTGATTAGTGTAGTGCGTCGAGTGAATCCGATCATCGCGGTTGAATCTCCTCCGGGGACAGGAATCTCGTGCACTTTCCACGTCTCTCTCCACATTCCTACGACGCCGTCGATAGAATTGTGAGCGCAAGATGCATACCGGGTTAAGTTTCATCGTCGTTCTACTCATGGTCGCATTTTTAGTGGCCGATATATCTACCTTACCACCGGTAGAAAGGGATACACTCACAACTTCTTTGGGATCTCCGGACAATAAAAACACGGGGAAGGCCGAGACCGCGGTCTCCGAGAGTGGGAAGCCGACCGAGGCCGAGGGAGGCCTCGGGTCGGCAGCGAAAGCCGTCGCGCCACCGGAAATGGCGGATACTCAGGTGCTTAAAACTTCTGGTGTTCCCCCGTCCGCCGCCGCTCGCGGCGGTGATGGAGACGACAAGCTGACCTTCCCGCAGCAGCAGCCGAATCGGACGGAGAGACCGGGAAATGCCACGGGAGTCGAACATTTTTTCTTCATTTCGGGAAGGCATTAAAGTTGGAAAATTCTTGGTCTTTGTGGAAGTTACTGATGTGTTCCCCAAAATAAATCAGTGTCGATAAACACTACCGTTCTGTGAATCTAAATAAATTTTGCTCCAATGAACCTATGGTCAAAGATTTCTTGCACGTGCTGACTTCAAGGATTGTGACATTAAGTAACATTTCACGACTGTTTCAAAACAAGCTGACGATTTTAATAACTGTTTTAGCCATTTAATGATATGATTAGTCTTTAATGATGCAGCGAAATATATATGTATCGACGGAGCAATTGGTTCTTTTTTTGTTTTCAACAGCGCAAACGCAATTTTAAAAGTATGTAGGTACGCTATTTTTAAAATATACCTTCATGTTTTATATCTACTATTTAATCATTTGAGCATTAGGTACCACATCATTTAATTTCTAAATCTTACATCATGTAATGATAGAATGATTACACACTTATCTTTTTATTTCTTAATTTTAACCAATCTGCTATTTAAAGTACAACATATAAATTTTATATATACATTAGAAAAAAAATCTTAAAAGACACCTATAAAAATATTCCCAAATGTAAGACTTTATGCTGCTCTCGGAAATTTCTGTCGCATCAGCTAACTTAACAGGACAAGTTACTCTTCAGGTACTTAAATTAACTTATATTATCTGGGGGAGAAACGCTCTATAAAGCCAACCAACACGACGGGAATTCATGGGAGTTTCATGGAGCCTTTATCAAATAGACAGCGGAAGTCTAAGTAATAACTTATAAATATGCATACACTACAACTCTTATTCATCTTCCTTCATAATTTTTCCACAACGTTTATGTCCCAGGATTTAAATGAAAAATTGACTGATTCTGATGCCATTATTTTTTCTATTGATTTATAAAAATAGTATATATGTTTTTTTTAAGCAGAAATTCCTATTAAGATAGTTTTCGATTTAAATGCTTCTCTTTCTTTGCGTATCAGATGCGATACTGGTTTCCTTTGATAAATTTCTTTATTTTACCCATTCTGGCATTTTTAATGTATAATCTTGCTTTGCCTTATTACTTATTTATTTACTTTGGTGAGGAATCCCTGAGGAATGCTTTCTTCAAATTTATTTATTGTCAAAAACATTATCATATCTTCTTTTTCCTATATTAAAATGTCATATCGAATGTATCTCTGCCTGCTCAAATTATGGAATATATTGTCCTTAATTTTAATTACAAATGCAATTAAATAAATTTTGGGAAATATATTAAATTTTAGTTTTATTTTATCCGTATTGCATCTGAGTGAGCAAAAATAACTAAAATGTGATCGTCATATAAACCGCACATCTGATCTTCTTAATCGTTAATGAATTTCCCTTCTTCTTTCAGGAAATTATTACATTTGAAGTCAGAACCCCCAAATTAATATTTTGAAAATGACGAATGTCGCAGAAATATGACCATCTATTTGAATTTTCTCTTTCGTGAGAATAATGGATTGGATTTTCCAAAAGGTGAGAACTTCCAAAAGAAGAAAAAAAGTCTTCTGAAAAAAGAATATTTTATATGTTCATTCTCACGGTGTAAGTTGACTTTCAAATATTTTAGTACATTTTGTTTCAGCATTGTGACAAATTTATTCATTTTTATGGAAAATTTATTCATTTGAACTTCGGCTATTTGGTGAAAATGGGAAAACACTTTTAAAATTATCATTTGGATGTTTGATATATTTATTTCAAAGCGAAGATAAATTACTGTTTTAAATTCATACTGTACATTGGAATGTTTTTACATCGTTTGATTACTACACTGCAAGGTCACAATGTGCTTATCCATCGAGATATTACTATGGTATATATTTTTACATCAATTGGCGTGTTATACTCAATAGGTGACCAGACGATGACGGTAATCCGACGAAACCGGTCGTGTAAAATAATTCTGTGGAAATACACCCAAGCAAAATCAATATTTTTTAATATTGCCAATAGGAAGCATTTGTGAAGACTTGGATAATTACATCTTCTTGTATCTATATTACTCAGAATGCCGTTACGCCAAAATTTTTGGCCTAGCGTCTTTCTGAAGCACCAAGGATGATAACAGAGTCGGAAATCGAAAATTAGGCTCCGTTGAAGACACTCACTCGATGGAAAGCTCGATAAATTTTTACTCGACCTTGTTTGTTTACCTTTGTTCAAAAAAACAAACAAATCTTTGTCTACGCTTGACCTCGCTCCGACTTTCACCTTTCTTAATCAGTAACCGAGGCCTATTTTCCTCGTTTATTCTCGCCCGCTAGAATGGATCATTAATCCGCTCTGAGAGATGGAGCACCACGATGAATAACTTTCAACTATTTTTTGTCTCGATTGGCACTTGCTTTCGGTTATTAAAGTTCCCGTTTTTCAGTACTTAGGTCTGTGTGGTGCATATTTCAACTACTTCATTTTATAAAAAAACAGGAGAAGGGCACTCGAAGTTCGATTGTCGTTTTATTTGTTCCTTTTACTCAACTGAATCCAAGATGTTCTATAATTTATAAGCGGACGCAAAAGTCGTGAGTGGCAACCAGGAAAGGTGCACAAACATGACCTTCTTTCGCCGGAGAAGGGTCGAAACAAGCGCCCTGGAATTCTTCGTAAAGGACAAAAATCTCTGGGGAAGGTCACAAAAAAGTCCAGGCGTAAAAATTTACAAGGGATTCAGAAGGTCCAAACATAACGACATAAGTGAAATGAAGCCGTGAATTCCACTCTGCGATCTGGTCTCCCAATTGATGCTTAAAAGAAAAACAATGTCCCATATGACATAGTTTAGATCCATATTAACATGCGAAGATTCAGACAACGAAGAAAAATCTGAAAATAAATCCAAAAAAAAGTAAAGTAATACTTCGCATAGTTTCCGCCCCCTGGGTCACAATAGATATAGAAGTTAGGAAGGACCTCACTGAATAGAAGTACCGCCATATTAGAAATTAAAAGAACTAACGAATGCTTCTTCCGAGACAACTGTGTTGCTAGCTACTATAAAGCATCTAGGATTATGAAAAAACGAGAATTGATTAAAAATTCACAGATATGGAAAAGAGCCATAATGGACCAGATGGCCGAAGAAGACAAACGCAACAGTAGTCTTCGAACTGGCGAATTCGTCTTCGGCTGGTCGTTCGATTGACTTTGGGCAATTCTGCTAATGTATCCTTATCAACATTCCCTCTTAACTTCTACCGTAACAAAATGTCAAAATACAGGGACTCAAAATTATTTGACAGGATATAAAATGTTTATTTAGCATAGAAGATTAAACTGGATATGCGATCATGTTACCTTCATGCACCTACATAAAAACTAATCCCAGTTGACGTAAAATTACAATTGATTAAAATGAACATCATAGATGCATTTTCCTAAAATTTGTGTTAGCTCGAACGATTTCTGGTAGTGACGGCAAATAAAAAAACCAATAAAAGCGTCACATGTGCAGAAACTGCTTCAGTTGATGTTCAATGGGAAAAAATTATGGAATGCCTTAACCAGATGAGAAAAAAATCAGCGTCATAGGAAATAGCTGAAAATTTTGCTTATTTAAATGTGAAACCCTTCCTTTCCCCGGAGTAAACACATTTAACTATTTATTGCGGACGCTGTCGTTTCCTTATTGGTATTTTTTCATAAACTCCGAAAAGAAAATTCTCTGAATTCACTCACACTCTTGGTGAGTATATAAGATGTTTTCTGTTTCTTGTAAGCTCCAAATCATGCTCTGACATTCTTGAGACAGCTCACACAAGGCCTCAATAAATGCAATTGACATCACACAATAAGAAACTCCCGCGCCTCGGCAAAAATTCAACCTTCACTCAGCAAATTAATTCACGGGATACGAGAACAAAAAGCGAATACCAGTTAAGCGCACGGTAGTAAGCGATGTTTGAGTGGGATACCTTTGTGTCTTTTTCTCATTTTAAAATTATATTTATGATTTTAAGTAGTCCCCGAGATCTATAAGTTAAAATTTTTTCACGAGCTTCGTATTTTGTTGGTTGTGTTTTTTTGAGTGTGGAAGCGATGCTGATCAAAGGAGTCCCAGGATCAAAATCACAGATACTGCGGATGAGACCACATAAAAAATGATTCCTTCATTTTTCGATAATACGCCTAATGTGTGGCCGAGATGTCCATTAAGCCCGTTACTCACAACGCCATTTCTTGGGCCAGGAATGGTACTAGAAATTGCCTGTATTTTGTAGCACCATTCTTGGCGCAACTAAGTGCACGAAGTTTGTACACATACTGACAGAGGCCGGTGCCAAAGATTGCATGGAAATGGCGGAATACGAAAAAAATAATGAAGTACATTTTAAACGGAAATTAAAAAGAATACTAACATTAATGCTCTTTTTACGTGATCGAGATTCGTACGGTACTAGACTAAAAATTCTATAACACGTGTTACAGACTATTTCATTATTAGCTTTAACTGAAATATGTTAATTATACATCAATATATACGATACAAATAATGAAATACATTTTAAACCGAAATTAAAGAGAATACTAACTAAATAATATTCTTAAGTAGTTGAGATTCGCATGGACCATTACTAACAATTCCATAGCATGTTTTACCAATAATTAGAGATAACTAAAATATGTTAATTATATATCAACATAAGCGATAAAAATAATTATGTAGTTTTAAATGGAAATAAAACATAATGCTAACCTTGAATGGTGTTTTTTAGTCGCCGAATCTCACATAAACTCTCACAACTGGTACAATAAAAATGTCGGAAACAGAACACGTTCTATCCTGTGCAACTGGCAGGCAACCACTGGTGCCACCTTAAGATGGCAGGGAATTCCCTATGACATACTACCCAAAACATGGCGGACATTTTCTTGTACCATTTCTGGCCCAAGAAATTGCGTCGTGTGTAACGGACATTACAGCAGAAGGCGGACACTATCGCTTTATTATAAACAAGAGAAGAGGAGTAAATATTACCAATCCAAACCAAGTACTCTTCTAGAGAGTTCTCGTGCCAGCCTAATGTCTCCTGTCATTTTGGCCCAAATAGTTCCGTGTGAGTCTACCACGGGTACCAGCGGGAGTCCACAGCACATAAAAATGTTCTGTTGTTTCTACAGAGCAAGTGTCAATAATCTGGAATTGTGCTTCACTCCAGTATATTTATGGCTACATGGCTTGGGGTTCTTATCCACGTTTTCAAAATTTTTGTCCACGTAAAAGAATGCAAAGAACGTTTGTTTGTCGTTCTGTTATCCCTTCTCCGATGTGAGTCTGGCTCTATGGATTGCTTCTATTGTTCCTCCGATTCTTAGAGGGATTTACAATACGGAGAGGGAAACTGATTCCTCACATTTTGAGACTTACTACTAGGAGAGAACTGAATATGTAGATCTTTAGTTGACAAATCATAGAGGTGGATCAAGATTGGATTGCCCTGAGACTGAACAATATGTTCCAGAGATCTTGAAGTTATTAACTCCATAGTCAGATTACACTTCAATGTGCTGCTACAGACCAATCATGGGCATTATCATGATCAGTAATGATGCGGATGATGCTTCGGATTTTCTCCAAATACCATTATTATAAATTGCTCTTATTTACCTATCCTTTGTGGTTTTTCGATTTTAAGATTATGTTAACCTGAATTTATTCCATATTAAATTATTTAGCATTCAAAATTTATGAAATTCAATGTATTAAAATCATAAAAGTCACGAATAAAATAATTAGGTAAATAATCTAGGTAAAAGAATAAATGGAAGATGATAAATAGAGAATATGCTAAAGGTAGGTCTATATATAAAATAGTTGGAGAACAACCGCCGGAGGAAAAACGAACTGAACTCTCGGATTGAGAAGGAACAAATGAAGGAGAGAGAACGAAGGAGAGAGAGATAGGACGACCCCTGGAGAAGACTGGATGAACCGTCTGCGAAGACGGTAAGAAGACAAAGATCGGGGAGACAAAGAGACTTGGATTAAGGGGATGTGAGAAAAACGGCCGGATAAGGATGTGTAAACTCGCTATATTCGTGTATATTATGATGAATTTATTTTGCGACCTTGACCCCGATAGCCGTGAGGTGAGAATGGTAATGTAAGGGCAAACAAACTAGGAATGGACTG
>WURS02042067.1:0-11231 GCA_011762765.2 Rhinocypha anisoptera
AAAAGTTAATTTGTACCCTGAAATCTGCCCCAGGTAATATGAAACCAACAAAACTACTTGGGTTTTACCTCGATTCCTAGCTAAGTTGGAGTCCTCATATTACTGAGGTAAATAAAAAGCTCTCCAAAGCTCTCTTTATTTTAAGAACGCTTAGCCTGTTGGTCCCCTCCGATTTCATGAGATGTATATATTTTGCTCTTTTTTGACAGCCACTTGGAATATGGCTTGGAACTATGGAGGAATTAATTCTGTATTTCTGTTGCAAAAAAAGGCCATTAGAATACTTACTAAATCTCCAACTCATGAACACTGTCGTCCACTGTTTATAAAATTTAAAATTTTAACTGTTTACAGCATGTATGTGTACAAAGTTTTGATGTATGTAAAGGAAAACCTTGATCTCTCCCCTACAAGAAGTGCAACTCACAACTACACTACAAGATATTTTAGTCTCCTCCCTAAATCAGTGCAGATTAACTAAAACACAACATTCAATGCCCAACCTTGTTATAAAAATTTTCAACCACCTACCGATCTAAGCTAGAAATACTAGCATGGCTAAATTTAAGAATGTGATGTACTCCTGGCTTACTGTACATCCATTGTATTCTGCTGAAGAGTTCTTTACTCATACAATTTGCAATATTGTATTTTAATTGTGTCTGATAAATTGTAGGTAAACTGTATGCTTTTTTTCCCACACTCCTGTGTGCTTGAACATTTGACAAGGTCTATGTATTTTCTAAATACTTTGGATCAATAAAAACATCTAATCTAATCTTTAACCCATAGACTGCGGATTACATAAACATTTACGTTTTGGTGGCTGACTGTGGAGAATAAGTAGTATATTTGAACATGACCTCCTTTGTACCCTCTCTAGATCCTCACCAAATTTTATAACCCAACCTTTCAAAGAAACATCAAACACTTTCTTATTGTTCTGGAATAGGGTCCCCCTTTCCAGTGCAGTTTATGAAGGTCCACAACACTCATGCTAGTTTGACAAATGCATTCTCTATCAACCATGTTTTGGGAAATTCTATTCTGACCCACCCTCGCATCATTTCACTCCACATTTCGTTTATGAATCATAGTATTTATGTACTGTTTATTACCAAATTGATCAGAAATTATCAGGGAAAGTAAATATGGAGTGAATATTTGAATATATTTCTGCAAGAAATAATTTAACTCTGCTCAATTGTATCTCCACTGTGCCACTTGGAAGGAAATGGGTGACATGGATCATAAGTGAGGTCCTGGAATACAGAGGGTCCACTACCTGCTAAACTTTTGCTGACACTAACAGGGAAGAATGCCATGCCTAATTTTATCCAGCACACAGCCGCCGTGAAAGAAAAAGGCTGCTGCAGCTGAATGGTTAAAAAGTTGGGCCTTCTACCTTTGCCATATATATTCTTCCTATCTGTTTTGTTATATATCCATGAAAATTATATTCAATTAGTGAAGAATAACATTGCTCATCATCATTTCTCCAGGAGGCACTTCCTTTTGCAGTTACCAGAACTGCCTTCCTTGGTCCACTGTCTATGGGACCAAGACTTTTTAACACTCTTTCCACAGAACTGAAGAGTGCCAGGGACATCTCTAGCTTCAATTAAAGAACCAACCACTTTTTGCTCAACAAGCTGTACTATATCTTATGACTTGTCCTATAACATGTATGTTTATCTCTGGACCAAATATATATTATTATTATGGTACCAGATAGAGTAAATATATACATATTTTTCATATCAAGAACCAACTGAAGTTGCATTGGGTTCCAAGGTGTCAGACTGTAAAAAAATTCCCACTGCTTTAAAAAGATATTAAGACTATTGGTTCCTTTAAACGCAGTTATTAGTTATTTCCCCTGGGCATATTGTTATATTACTCAGAAAATGTGTTATGTAAGGATAGAGTGATTTCGTGGAACTATCCTCAGTATATTTCATTGGCACATATGTTGTTATTTCATCTATGCAATAACTTTAAAACATATCCCTTTTCATACCTTACACCTTCAACATGTGCTATGCTTCTTGCGGTAAATAAATAAATGGCTAATGATAGAAATGAATGTTTTTCATGTGTAGAATTTTTCGTTGAAAAATTCAACATATGAAAATCGGTATACTAAATGTTGATTCCAGTTAAATGACGTTGCGTAAATAATAGCAAGATTTTCCCATAAAATAGTTATTAAACATAAATATATCATTTTCCCATCTACTGAAAACTACTTTCTAAGTCGAAAATTGAATTGTGAATGAACGTGTTAATACAAGTTCACACACCTAACATTTCACCCTGTCCGTTTAGGGATATTTGTATTAAATAAACTGTTGCTTAGGCAATATTACCAAATGTATAAAAAATATAATCTGTGATATGAATGTAACATTAAATAAAGAGTGATCAAAGAAAACATTTTGAAAATCCTGATATACTTTCATGCACTCTATCGCTAGAGACTAGCGGCGATGTAGTTTGAAAAGTTGAATAACGAAAACACGAGGCCTTCAGTGGTCGTTTGTTTCACGCGCTACGAAGGAAACGAAAATGACGGCGAATGACCCAGAACAATTTGATGGAATGTTTTTGGCTATGGCCCAGCAGCATGAAGGTGGTGTTCAAGAGGTAAACTTTGTTGCAATGTTATTATCTGACATTTTATTTGTAGTTTGATGGATATTATCACTAACACGTGCGTTTGTTACATGACAGCTCTTGGACACTATCTTCAGTTTTCTGGCCAGAAAGACTGATTTCTACACTGGCGCCCAAGAAGGAGCTGCTTTGGAGGTAATTTCACCCAAAAGTTATTCTTTATGATAATGATTATTCATTTAGTTACTGTTGTTTTAATTTTGCAATTATTAATTTTCATAGCTTGTCATGGAAAAGTTTAAGAAGTACCAAAGTTTGGCAATAGAAAAGAAGAATGAGAAAATAAGGGAAATGGAAGAACAAGAGAGAAAGAAAAAGGAAAAAGCGAAACGACTAAAGGAAGAAGAGGAACAGAGGAATGCAAAATTGGAATCTAGTATCGTGGAAATTACTGACGAAGAAGCCGAATCACTGCAAAAAGAAATTGACAATGTAAGAATCCATTTTCAAACATTTTCTACGCCACACATGTCAACAATGCTACTGCAGATTGCAATTTTCAGTGCCATTCATTAATAATGCGCGCGTCATGCTCAATTATGACTGGAACCCGGAAGTAAATGCCAAAATTATAGTTTGGTTGAATTTGGTGAACGATCGTAAGTTTTGCTGAAGTTTTAGATGATAAGATAGATGTGTCATATTTTCAGATATTTAAACCTTTGACAATCCCCTAAGTGAATATAAAATTATATTTAATAGCTGTGTCGCACCAGCCGAAACCTTTTTTTATAACGTCTGGTTAATACTACAATCCAGATGAGATATTGATATTGTTGTTGTAAACCATTTTTCACTTGTAATACTTAGTAATTCATGTTCCTGACCTTGAAAAGGTTTAACATTGGTTAGAAAATTCATGCTCATTGAAGTAAACAAGCCACTTACATTAGAAGCCATATATTATTGACCTATACTCCCAACACTATATTGGCATGATAAACCTGCGTAATTTCTATCATTACTAAGAGTAGTGTAAACTGCATGATTGATTACTAATTGAAAATTTGATGCATGGGCCTGGAACATGTGTACCCTGCCTGTCTTCCAGATTGTTCCCTCCAAATACCCCTTTTAGGTTCTGCCTTTGCACTCAGGCTTTCAAGCTTTGTTGAAGTGTTTAGAGTAGTATAGATACTAGAATGGTTTGGCTCTTTGTTTTTCTCTTGAATGGCTTTATGATTTATTCACGGCTTTATTATAAAATGTGTGGTGAGCTCCTGATTTCTCAATTTGATAATTAGTGGGAGTGTAGTGGGAGAGTTGGACACAAGATTTGGCCGTGATTAGTAATAGATATTATGTGTATACACATGAGGGGGCGGAGGTAGCCAAGGGGTAGCAGGCCGGAATACAGAACAGAGGGTCATGAGTTTGAGCCTCGGAAATGGATTAAGGGTCTTGGGTTTTCCCAGTGAATAGACTGGAGAAAGAGTTCTGAGAAACCCAAGAACTCTTCTTCCTTGGAAATAGATTTTCTCACCTTTATTTTTTTTTAATTTTAAAATATCCCAAACACAGTACTAAGTGGTTAATTGTGGTGGGAAGTAAAACAATATTATTGTAGCAAGGATGAAACACATACATCCATGTCCTATGTGGAGAACAAAAAATTTACCCAGACAGGATTTGAACCTGCATCCTCTGGATTTGCAGACGAGGACATTACCCGGCCACCACCGAGGCCAGTGGAATAAAGTCTTCATCAGTCCCAACAGAAGGCATTGATGGTGGATGACATTGATTGTAATGTGTATGCACTACAAATGTACATACGCATTACAATCAATGTCATCAATGCTTTCTGTTGGAACTGATGAAGACCTTTGTATTGTATACTTTTTTACATATTGTATATACATTCATTGATACACATCAATCTGGAAATTGATTTGCTGGAGTCGAGTCTTCATTTTCTAGGCAGATTGATTAATGTGGTGGTTTCTTATCACCTTCCACATCACAGTGCAGAGGCTGATTTTGTTTCATTCTCGCCCTCAGCTGTGGAAGTTGATGGCAGACCGATCAATTTGCCTTCTTTTGAAACTGCTGCTTTCTACCATAGGTTATGAGTGTCAATGTTGTAGTTGCTAATGTTGAATTTTGGAACAAATTCTAGCCAAGAAAATGTATTCCATGGCTCGAACCAGCAACCCTCAATTCCTTAGTTCATCTTGCTACCCCTAGGCTACCTTTGCCCCCTTGTGTATATATCCACATTATCTGTAATTAATCCTCTTTTTCAGTCTAAGAACACAACTCAGCTGTCAGCAACTTTGGCATATCATTTTTAACATGCTCATAATTACTCAGTGCAATTTGCAATTATCAATAATGATGTTTAGCGAAAAAAATTATACTTTATACCCTTATAACGCCCCCCCTCCCCCCATAAATTCTGCACTTAATAGCAACCACAGATACATATTACAGCAACCACTATACTAACATATTACAGTTTATTTAGTCCATATTTCTAATGATGACCTGATCTTGTGCCCAGATTTTAGACAATTGGTTATAAAAGTACTTCATTGCTCTGAAAGTGAGGAGGTTAGATAAAATTACTGAACTAATTAGCTACTAAAGCAGAAATGTTTTTTTTGATGGATTCATGCGAATGTTGCTGTTCTCAATTTTTATGATATATCAATTAGAACCTCAGTTATTTGGTTTGGCTCAGGCCAAGCATGCATCAGATTACTAAAATCTTGGCTAATATGGAGAGTTATGCTAAAGAATTCTGTCGCCTAATTACATTCAGATATATATATATTTCTTCAAAACAAAAATCTTGCATGAAATCAGTTGTTTTAGGCGTAACTTGGTGGAAACGGCAATTCATATTGAATGTACTAAAACTTTGTATTTTCCCCATAAATTTATTACAATGTTTTGAATAAATTTTATGTGGAAAATACAAAGTTTTTGTACATTCAATATGAACATCTTACATATTTAAATGTTATATGAAATATTCTTAATTTACGTTGACAAATCGGTCATTTGCCATTGTCTCAATTTACTTTATCTTTTCTTAGATGCAATTATATCTCTCGATCATTTAATCGGTAACAGATTTCTACGAGGAGCTTCATGTTGCTCCTCAATGTATTTTAATGAAAGTTCTATTACGTTCGTTCCTTCTTCTTGGCTATTGGGTTCTTTTTCCTCTGTATCCTCATTGTTCGATTTATTTGATTTTCTGTCCAAATAAAAAATTTCTATGATTTCTACTTCATTCAGTTTATATTGATGATAGTCAGACTTAACCCAATCATCGCCATCATTCTCATCAACATCAATGCAATCGGTAATCATTCGAATTACATTATACAAATCTACATCATTTTGAGAATGATCATTTTATGAGTCAACAACTGTCAATTTTTACTATGATTACCAAGTGTGAACATGATACCAGCATCCCAAGTTTGAGCTGACCTCTAAATAACATCATTAATGATAATATCGAATGAGAAATATTTGAGTGAATTTTTGTTTTTGATGGTTACGACAACATTCATTTGCTTAGCAAGGTGCACCCCGTAAACGAAAACATTAGCGCCTCTCCAATTTGGCAGATTTTTCAGCAATTCAAGGGGGATTACGTTGGTGATTTTTTTTGGTCACAAAGGTGACATCATCTACAAAGAGTGTACTCTGCTCTAAATCTTTCATTAGTGTTTACTCTGTGGGCATTCCTTCCTTTGTCGTTTTTTATTGCAGCCTTATTGGAGATAGGCGAGTCTTTCTCAAGTCAACTTCCTGCCCTCCTCTTATCATTCCTCTCTGTTCACTTTATCAGCCCCATCTTTCTCAATACCTGCATTTTACAGACCCCCCCAGTTTATTGCCATCATAACTATGTTTTGGCATCATATTATTCATACTATTCTCCACATTGGAAACCAATAATATTTTCTTTACATCCTTAGTTGAAGCACCTCTCTTCTAAATGGCTCTTTTGCCAATTTAATTCATGTATACTCACTGTTTCCTTGAATTTGGTCTTAAATTTCCATTTCCAGCAATGAACGTTATCTACATACATTTACCAGTAGCATTTGTTTTATCAATAAATGTCCGATGAATGATTTTTCCTCAGGATAGTAAATGAAAATTTGTGGCCAATAAAGATGAAGGTGGTGACCTCATTCTCATTCCTTTTTTATTTTCAGAACTGTCATTTAAAAGGAATTAATTTAGGTTGACACATTTATGTGAGACCTTCAATTAGACTTAGAACTTAATTTCTTTTTTCTTATTTATTCCATCATTGGAATTTATTTTTTGAAATATCAGTAATTAAGATGGTATCATCAAAGGAATGTACAATAAAATTCTTCACACTGAATTTAAATTTTTATATTAATTTAAAGTTGTAGCTTGATAAGTCTATTTTAAATTCAAAGATTTTGCAGAAATTCCTTCATTTTGAAAGATGTTGAAATTTATACCACAAGTAGATCTCATCCTTAAATCCATGGGGCATTTAAAACCTAAACTCTGAATTGGCTACTGGCATTGGAGCTGAAAAAATCTTAGTTTAAAAGTTTATGAAACATCTAAGTCAACCAAGACAGCTTTGAATTTCTGAAATTTTTAATTGTAGTCCTTTTTCATTCTTGTTCTAAACCATATCATTGGATTCAGATTCAAACATTAATTTTGTTCCTAGAGAATAATCTTATAATATTTTCCACATTCTCCTCAGCATGGAACAATTCAACATAGTCTTAATGTAATGACGTTCCAAAGTGATTTGGACATGCCCATATACAATATGAATTCCAAATGTTTCTGTATTGATAACTAAGCATGCTTACTGATGTAGCTGTGTAATATTTCCTTGAGACTACAAAGTTATGTAATCTCAAAGAAATTTGGAGTTTATGTTTCATAAACACATTGTGCATCATTTTCATGTTCCAAAAAATGTCAAGGGACATTTCCTTGAGGCAAATACTGAACCTCTGTATTGAATAATGATCCCTTTTGCCTGTTTTCACTCATATTTGACAACAGTCAATATTTCAACCTTACCGTTTGAAGATATTAATAGTTTCTATGTCCACAAGTCTTCATCAGGGAAGGTTGTATCCGTGCTTCCTGGTGAAGACAAGTAAATACACTCTTTGATATCTTGTCTTGTATTTAAAGGTTGAAAAAAGCACATTGCCTTTGCCAGATAAAACTTTTTTATTTTATGGCCAGTTTCGTTCCCTCGGGATGTTTTTTCTGAGGCAACGAAATCTGTCGTAATATAAAAAAAGTTTTTCTGTGGAAAAGGCAATGTGTTTCTTTTTTCGACCTTTAAATATGAATTTCCACAAGGTACAGCCAAAAGCAATGTATGTTGTTTTATATAATAATTTAGTCAGGTGATATCATTAATATTTTCCCTTATACTACCAAAGTATGTACATATTTTATTGCCACGTTTTTATTAACTCGCTTTCATGTCTGTCTCTTTGGGTGGAAGTTGGGAATCGATTTTAAACTAACATGCCTATGAGCAGGAGACTTGAAACTTAAAGTATAACTCAGAACTGGATGACAATGCAATCATATCCAAAAAATATATGCGAACACACATGCATATTATAATGATGATGAAGGGTAATCTACCGGTTAAGATAGGTTTTTGATGAGCATTAGCTTAGGTTGGACGCATAACATGTAACTTTAATCCCTCTTTCTAACATAAATTTCTTACCAATAATCTTTTCTTCAAATCTTTATTTAGGGTCCCTCTCATTAACTCTTTCCTTTTTGCAAAGGCCTCTTTTTCTAATGCAATTTTTCATCTAATATCGATGAAACTGTCCATTTTCCTCTATGATGCTTCCCAAGTAAGTGAACTTTTCAGGCTGTTCTAATTTATTCCCTACTAGCTGGATATTTAGCCTAGCCTTCTTACTTCACGCAAATCTCATTACTTTCGTTTTTTTACTATTAAATTTCATTCCAAACTTCTGACACTGGTCTTGTAAAGCATCAAACAAAATCTGTAGTCCTTTGGCTGTATTACTAATAAATATATTAAGATATATATACATGTTTCCGTCCAAGGTGGAAGGCAATGGCCGAGGGGACCACAGTACTAAGTATGCTAAATTCCCCGTTACAGTCAGAAATCACATTGGCTCTGTGGGAATACCATATGGGGTTGTGGGTTCGATCCTCGCAGGGGTAAAATTTTTTGCTGCAACCAAGAGTGAATTTTTCAGGGTTGTTGAGGGATCATTGAGAAAGTTCGAAAAAGTTGAATATAATTTTATTTCTGATATCTCCTCGATGTCGCCGGAAGAAAATCATATTACCGTGGCAAGAAATGGATTACCTTTAGGAGAAAAATTATAAAAGTGTAAAACCCCAGCACATCCTCCACCCATGCGGGGGAATGCATGTGTCTCACCCAGCTGTGGTGACCCAATATGGGGATATGGGGTAATGCCAGTGAACCACAACATTGTAACTGCGATGGATACATTGTGGCCTAGGAGAGTGACGGGGGGAGAGAGGAGGAGGACGGTGGGACAAGGAGGCAGTTGGGTTTGGATCGTGAAGGCGTGAGCAATAAACATGTTTTCTGAGAACTGTTCTTTGGTCATTTTCCCTCGGTTCCCGGCTGATGGAAACTCGGCGTTACATAAATTTAAAAAAATCACGTTTTTAAAAGGACTAAAAATTATGAGATAATTTCTCATATCCTCGTACAGATTTATAAACCCACACGGATTGTCCTGAAAAATTGTGGTTGTGAATTTTAATAGTTTTGAAATTAATGTAAAATTTAAAATGAAAAACGTGGGGCGGATGCAATCGATTATTGGTAGGGAGTGTTGGGAGGGGGGGGGGTGGTTGCTGTCATCGTTGAGAAAACGCACGCATAGACTTTGGTGAACTATTTATGCATCAATGATCTTTAGTATGTGCTCCACCTTCATCGTTTTAAACTTTACATTTATTTTCAAAACTATTAAAATCCACAATCACAAATTTTCAGGACAATAAGTATGGGGTTATAAATTGGCATGATGATAAGAGAAATTATTTCATACTTTTTAGTCTTTTAAAAACGTGATAAATTTAATTGAGTGCAAATAGCTTAATTTATGAATAAGGTATCCTGTGTCATTTCTTTACTGTTCAATCTTCATTATAATTACCAAATTTATTATCAATTAATTAAGTGGAATACTTTTTTTCTCCTCCCTCTGCTTCAACTTATAGGAGAAATGTGAAGAGAAACCTGTGGCTGCTGAGCCCACTGCTCCTGAGGAGAAGGGGGACGAGAATAATGAAGGCGAGGAGGACCCCAAGGAAAAGGGGAAGTTGAAGCCAAACGCTGGAAATGGCTGCGATCTCCCCAACTACAGATGGACGCAGACCCTCTCTGAGCTGGAGGTGAGCAGAGAATTTTGTGCTAAATTGTGTGTAGATGGGGATATACATATACTTATTTGGGTTGCCACCCATTCCTACAGTGTCTTTTCACTAAACACGGAATGAAAATTCTACTAGTAGCATCTGTCATTTATTTTTCAGGAATTGAAAGGAAAAATTATTGGTTTTAAAGTCCATAACATATTGAAGTAAGACTATGGCATCAGATTTACAAATAGGAAAAGGATATCAAAAGGAGAAAGATGTTGTCACTATTATCACCCAAGAACTTCACTTTTCTTCATGAAAATTGAGAATTAAAGAGTGACAATTGCTATGAACTTAAGCCTTAATTGCTTTGTTTTAAATACTAATTAAAGTTAAGACTTTGAATGGTAATAATAGCATTGTCATCAATTATTCAGTTTCAGATCGTAATCAAAATGTGTAACATTGTAACATACTTGTGTATCCATTCAAATTCCATGAGTTACCATTAAAAATAACTTCCGAAGTATTATGTAGAAATTTAGTGAAAACTCTTTGTTTTCAGAGAAATCACCAAATATTTCTGTGTAATGAGAAAAATAAATTTTGAGACAAACTTTTTTGATGATAAACCAAGTGGGTGGCAATCTTAGGTGGAATTTATGTCCTAAGAAAAAGTGACCAGTGCCAATTCACCATTTAGTATTTTAACCTCATCTTAAATGCATGTTGTCTTTCAGGAGATAACTTTATTCAAAATAATTTTTAAAAGACAGTTCTTTCACTTCTGGATAGCCAATAGAATTTCCAGTTCTCTATCTGTTCCTTGTCTAAGACAGGATACACCAAATACTCTTTCATCTCATGGCATCTTTTGCTTAGGATTTCTGTGCCTTAGGAGCTTTTATAGAAAATATCAATGAGCACCATGTTTCATAAACAGAAATTAATTGTCAAATTTACTCAAATGTAATGATCATTTAGAGACATCTTATTAATAATAATTTAAAAAATAAAATTTCTACTTTTATAATTAGTACCTGCATGGAGTGCTTTTATCGCTAAGCTGCCAAAATTTTAAATCTCCGATACGGTTTCTGGCGTTACTTGGTGGAATTCTTTCATTATGAAAGGTTTGAGGAAAACACTGCAGTTCCACATAAAAATATATTTAT
>WURS02042077.1:0-11231 GCA_011762765.2 Rhinocypha anisoptera
GTCTCCAGATATATCGTAGTTGTGGCTTTACAAGATTTCCTGAATTGAGATTTATTCTAAACTGCCATGTACCTTCAATATTTCGTTCATTGACCACCTGGAGTTAGAATAATCTCTAGCATCCGACAGAGGAGAATTTTATCGAACAAACCGTCATCACGAATGTTATAAACAATTTGCATAAACGTGGACTTATACAAATTTCTAATTTTATTCCTTATTGAGGCCAAAATTAAATATATAAATTGACCCACAAGAAATCATCTTGAGCTTTGGTCTAGTGGCTAGAGGTCATGCTTTCTATGCTAAGGTGGCCTGGTTCAAATCTTGCAGTTGATGAAAGTTTTTTCAGTGGCAAAATAGATGCTATTTTTGCAGGTACGATGATCTTACTAGTTTTTCAATTTTTTTAGGTCTTTGAAAATATTTTTCTTACTTATACTGAGGAGAGCTTCATTTCTTCCCAGAAAAATTAATTTTTTTTTCTGTGAACTTTTTTGAAAGGAAGTTACACCGAAAAGAAAGACAAAATATTTATTCAAGAAAATAATCTTTATTTTATTGATGAAAATAGTTACAAAAACATGCGTTATGCTGATTCAGATCAGATAGCATTTAGGAGTGATTTTTTTCACAGAAATGAATTCGAATTTAGTTCATGCACTGCTATGGCGACTCGAATCTCAACAACTGGGAGGAATTTAAAATCCATACAAAATAGTTTACAATGCCAAAAGAGGAAGTAAAAAAAGTGAATTTATGAAAAATAAGGAGATTTATGAAAGTTTTAAAGGGTTCTGAATTACCATGCTAAGTTATTACATCCACGTTGGAGAAATATAAAGAAATTTAGGACAGATAACTTGATCCATCAAATGCTATGAAGATCATATATAACAAAATGTGCAAAGAAAAAATAAAGGAAAAGGAGCAGCCCTCTTAACCCTTTCGCGCCGAAAGACGCACTAGTGCATCGGACTTGATCGTGGCGTGGGCTAGTAACCCAGATATAAAATGTAACCCTTCTGTCCCCCAACTCCGCGGGACTCAAACCCTTTTCCAGTCAAACGGGCTCGTTTTCTCGACCCTCGGGCCTTTTTCCATCCCTCTCCTAGCAGGTAGTCGGCAGTCATCATACTGTTTATCAGTTGTTTTGCTAAAAAATTATTTGTTATAAATATAGCTGATGAAACGATCCTAATTTGTTTTAAAGACTATATCCCAATTTTAAGTGAAGTTCTAGGGTAAACATTGACGTTGTTTTTGAGAAAAACTTTGCTTGGAAAACTTCTTGGGCAATCGAGTCGCTGTGTGCAGTTCCTCCCTCCCCCACCCACCAACCACCCTCTTTCTCCCGGCCTCCCTCTTCAGCTTCCATCTCCTTCCACGTCGTCAATCTTCTTCCTCCTGCAGCTTCCTTTTAGCGACAGGTCCATCCGCCATTACGCATCCCGCAACAAACAGTTCATAATTATCACGTGTCGAATCCTGGTATTTTTCCTTGACTCAGTGGAGCAATAAGCAGTCACCTCTCATCAACTATTAGCTTTAGTAATTCTTCGTTCCTAACACTTCGTGACCACGTATTGTTAAATACATTACTCCATGACTTAATTTCAGTGCAGTAAAATCGAAATTGAACCCTTCTCTGCTTCTGCCCAAGAAATCGACTGTCGATTCACGAAATCACTCTTGAAAAAACAACGTACTTTTCCAGTGTCTGCCTCAAGTGCAACGTTCTTTCACACTTTCAGTATGTCTTTAACTTCAGAGCCAGCTTCCAAGCTAGGGAGGTACAGCTTAACATTTTACAGAGTTTGCAGGGAAAAATTCAGAAATAATAAATTACAATATTTTTATCCATCCGGTCAGTTCCCTACCAACGAGGAAATGTAGGTGGGAATAGGTCACTCGAACGCTCTGTAGTACTCTCCAATCGCAAATATCTTATCGGTCCAACCATTCTCTGCATCTCTTAATGTATTTGCAAAGAGATTTTTAGTTTTGCGCTTATATTTTCGTGAGTTCCCATTTCAGATTTTCCTTTAATATTTTTTCATCGTTGATTTGTCTAAAGGGGGACAGCCCCCGCCTTAGACACTTGTCTTTGTTGTCTTCTATTACTACTGTTCGCTTCGGTGCGTTTCTTCGTCTGACAACTTCCCCTCCACGCCGAGTCTCTCTTCGCCCGCCAACATCTCCCTTCATTATATTTTTTAACTTCGCCACACTCGTAATATCTGGCCTATATCCTCAGAGATTAGATTTACAAAGTATGTAGGCTATCATTTCGTAATATTCAATTATTTTTCAAAACTCTACCCTGAAATTAGTTAGAAAAAAGTGCCTCCTCAAAAACTTCTCCCCCGGCACCTGCCTGCACCTTCCTTCTAGAATATTCTCAAAAATAAGTGAAGCGACGTAGCTGTGTCATGCTTCCATAATTTAGTGTTCACTTTGGCTGTCATCCTTTTTGAGAATTTTTTATATATCCTTATACGATGCACGATATCATGCACGAGTCCTCGAATAATCTCGTGAAAAATGACATCACCGCCAATAACGGGATCACGAAAGGAGAAATTAGAACACGTTCTCATTTCCCCTTGCACGTATGATCACTGCCCATCACCCATGTCTGTTAAATGAAATATGGAGATACCACTTTGAAGATAAAAAAACCATATTGCCATTACTTAGAGCGTAGTACTGTGACAGACAGGCAGTAAAGAAATATATTAAAGTAGACAGATTATAAAAATATTTTGTGTGACTATTTAATCAAGCCTAATTACCTAAAATACTGTTACATGGTATAAATTAGATCGCGGAATGCGGTGTCTGATAAGAATAGTTTATCGTTCCCACTTAAAAAAACTAAAATCCACCATAAATCATTAGGAGAGTGAAAATTTATAATAACATAATCGGCCATATATTTCGGTTGTCACGCCAAGGACTTCCTCCGCGTGTGCATGTTCGTGCGTGCGCGTGCGACATCACCCCACTCCAACGTCCCCGCTTGGAGGAATCAACTTGTTGCTCTCTCACGAATGACGCCGCGCCGTTGCAATCTCCAATCATGAAACGGTGTCCTTTTTTTCGGCGCACTATGGATCGTGTTATGCTGCGTCCATCCTTTGCCCACGAAATTTCTCCGCGTTCGTCGCCAACGCGCACACCCACGTTATAATCTTCGGGAAATCCATCGGCCAAAAGGATCGTCGAGCAGAGGTATAAGGAGGCAGAGATGGAAAAGTCCGATTATTTTAATACCATTCCCGATTATTTTGAATCGATTATTGTGATCCGATTCTGATTCGATTAGTTTCCTTTCCGATTCAATTCAGTTCCGAATCAATTATAGTTACGATTCAAATACGATCTGAATTGATTCATGTTCAAATTTTGGCCACCAGGCAGCAGTAGCGACACGATTAGATAAAATTCTTATTAAGATTGAAGGAGACGTTTCATGAAGAAATTGCTACTAATTATCGATTCAATTGCGATCACGATTCGAATACGATTATTTTTCGATTCTATTTTGTTCCTAAACTGACATTCATCTGCAAATTTTGGTCGCTAGGTGGCAATAGCGATTCGATTCTTTTATCATATTTTGGCTGTCATGGAAGAATAGAAATAAAGTAGTTCACAAAAATGTACTAATTTGATGACTGATTCCTAAAGAGTGCATTTAAATACCATTGCGATGACTTGGAGATATTTGCACATGTTGATCGACATTCTAGGGAAATATTTTATAGTCGTTCAGGATAATGCTTGTATTTGCATATAGTTAGCAGCTCAAATACATTTCCAACATTTTTACATAAATCTTTCATCAAGAACCTTTGACAAGATATTGACCGACAGGTAATGAATACCAAAGTCAACTATTTCACAGTGCATTTTAAAAGGTGATTAAAATCATTCTTTTTCCATAAATTTACCATCGAATTTTCACCTGTGCTCATTGGCTTTTAATGCATCGAACCTCGAAATATTACTGTTTTCATCTTTTGTTTAGCATTAAATTAGCATAAACTTTTCGTGGCATTCAGTAATTTAACCCACACTATCAATGAAAAGCCGTTCCCTTAAGATGCCAAGCAGGAAAACAATTAGAAAACTTATCTGCTTCATATACGGGATAGAGGCAGAAAAGATTAAAAATGAAATATTCTATATTTTCAGGCATAACTATGTGTAAATCCATTTCAGAGAATAAGGAATAACGTACTACGTATTTTTCCACTAATATTTTTAATCCGGTACTACTAGTTTCAACGCTACGGCCTCATCTTCAAGTTAAAAATGAAATTAAAGCTCCTGATAACATATCAGTAACAACCAACTTATGAACTGATACTATCAAAACAGTAGGCTACTTAAGCCTAACAGCTCATCATTTGAATGATTACAAGATGACATCAGCTATGTCAGGAGTATATGAATGAAAAAGTAACCACACAGCTGAGTATATTGAAAATGTATACAGCATATGTGCAGAATGGAAAATTGAATTAGACAAAGTGGTGGAAGGGTTTACTGATAAGGAAAGGGATTTTAAGAAGTCGGTGAAAAATCTATTTGGTCAAGAAAAGCACTTTCCTTGTTTGGTACACTTAATTCAATTGGTTGCAATTCAAACATGCCAAATATTTATGATGTATAAAATTTAATAACTAAAGTTAAATCAATTATAACTTTTTTCAGTCACTCAATAGTAGCATCTGACAGGCTTGGATAATTGTAGTTTGATGATGGTACAGTCTTAAATAATGTATTTAAGTTAAAAACAGAAGTTGTTCCTACGTGGAACTCTACATTTTACATGATTGACACATTTATTACTCTAAGTCATCATGTGGGGTCTGTTTTATTGCAGAATCCTCGCTAACCGACCATGCTTACTGGCTATGAGCTAGACATTCTAGGTGAAATAAAGACTGTTCTGATGCCATTGGAACATATTAGCAAAGACTTTAGTGGACAGAGTTACACCACTATTAGTTCAATCATGAATTCCTCTTTTGAATCGCCTAAAAAATCTGTCTTAAAAGCTCAAGATATGCAAAGTTCTGAGGCAAGAGAACTTCGAAATTCCATTAATAAGGAAATGGAGGTGTGCTTTCAGAACACACTGGTTGAAAAAAACATGCTTTATGCTGTATCAACATTGTCAGACCCTTGGTTTAAAAGTTTGCATTTCAAAGATACAGCAGCTTTGAATACAGCCACAACATATTGTGACAGAGAAATCAAAATGAGAAATCGTATTGTGAAAATCAAAATGATGACAGCAGTACTTTCATTGTAATGAAATGGATTGAAGAAATAGAATAACGGGAAAATAACACATCAGTTACTATTTCTAAATTCTTTGAGTATAGAAAAATATTTTACTTTTGATATCAGCCAAAGGACTAAGAAGTCCTTACTTTATATTATAAGACAAAATAAGTAATTTTTAACCTTTCAGCTTCTCTTATTTTCTATTTTCCTATATGTACATTTTGTTATTTTCCACTGATGAATATCTTTTACATGAGATTACTCATCAAAAACCAAATTACTAATTTTGTGTAATTATTTTA
Source organism: Rhinocypha anisoptera (assembly GCA_011762765.2). Lineage (NCBI taxonomy): Eukaryota > Metazoa > Arthropoda > Insecta > Odonata > Chlorocyphidae > Rhinocypha > Rhinocypha anisoptera. The sequence continues at coordinate 5,604 of WURS02042077.1, forward strand.
AACTATGCATTTCACATTTGCCTAGCTATTTAATTAGTATTCTGTAAATAATAATGACTTATATATTATTACTCCCGCACATCGGCCGGCCACGCCTCTCCCGACGCCTATCCGACATGAATACGAAATATCCATTCCATTTGGCCTACCAGGGACTTATGGATGTCGGATTCATCGTAATGACATCACTCGAATCTCTCTCAACACCCTTTCGCCGCTGCAGTGCGAGCCTGCCACTGCTCAATGCGCGATTGCCACAATTGCCCCCACCATCTCCATTCCACCCAAGCACGATGCAACACTTCAATTCACTTCAGTGCAACCTCTGGTCACTTCCTCCTGGAATGGTGATCTCAGTGACAAATCGTGACCAAGGAAACTGCCTCACGGCTTAATACATGGAACTATTTCGTTTTTTTTGGAAAACTAAAGAGAACAAAATAGTTGCACATGGAAATATTTTTATTCCATGAAGACAATGCCGAGTCACAGGGTTGCGAATGTCATCCCTCGTCACGATGTGATGATAAAATGTAAAAAATCTCATTTGGAACCGCTTTGTTCTCTTCCTTTAACTTTTTAAATAAAAAGACAAACCTTAACATTTTATGTACATATATATATATATATATAGTGTCGTATACAACACAATACTTTCAGATTATTTTTTATGATTTCTTATAACTATAGGTTTTTTAAGGACCAAAATTAACAAGCTTTTTGAAATTAATAGATTAAGTGTCAAATAGATAAATAGTTCCAATGTTTTTCAAGTGATTCTTTTCCAATAAATGAAATTTCCTATTGCGCGAGGGAAAAGTTGTAATAAACATATTTCATTATTTTCACTACGCAGATTTCTTTAAACGCCTGACCCCTTGGAGTAGCCAGGAGTCAACCACCTTGTTAGCAGACCAGAAGGAGAACTCCGGACGCCACAAGGAAATGCGCATTAACATCGTCCATTCCCTGATCACTTAAAATGAATTCATAACAACATGCTACATTGTCCTTTGATTAATCAGAAGAATAGTAATTGATGGCTCCTGGAGAGACTTCGTGGAAATTATAAAATAAATAACAGGGACCCAATGACATAGAATAAATAACTCTGTAGTTCCACGCAAGAGTTTTAATTGACGACCCGGGTTTCGACTTATCCATTCAACAGTCGTCAGTAAAAATTCGTACGTGGAATTACTGGTTCATATGTTCCATAATGCCTTTTTTTACGAATTCACGCATGAATCCATCAATTAGACACTAAATAATTGATCACACTGATCATATTTATTTTGGTCTCTAATTGTTCGTGGAAAAAATGACATTGTATATCTATCTGTTGGTCAGACTATCTCTCTGATTGTATGTTCGTGATCTGATCCACCGTAGTGTGTCGGGGCTAGTAATATATTTCTGACTTCTTCGCTGAAGTGACTTCCTGAAATCCAGATAATACATTTTAACCTGTATTTCAACCTACGCTCAACGAGTGGTTCCCAACCTAATTTCTCCAATAAGCTTTTTACACTGCTACGCTGGTCGTAATAACCTTTCACAAATTTAAGTGGCTCTACGCTGCTTTCGACCTAACTCCAACACCAATCGTCTCCCATATACTCGAGGCATATTAGATAGATGAGGCCTAACTGAGGAAAAGTAACAGCGCTCTTTTACCGTCTCATTACCTTTATCATACGTCTCATTACATTTCCCTTGTACTCTTATTATGACTTTATGATTGCGATTTTTTACTAGGACATGGATTCTAAATTTTTATTTGCCATTCCACAAATCTCCCGTTTTCCCCACGACAGATCTTTCATTATCGTATCACCTAAATATTTCGTACACTCTACACATGTACACGCACCCAGTACACAATACTTGGACACACGTACTTATTACATGTTATTTGTTTTACGGACGAAAAGTTCTTCATAAAACCAAATTCATAAACATCACTAATAATTAATTCCTGTTTTCTTTCATAAGATCACTGAATCGTAGCGAAAGAACAGGTAAATTATTTTATATGATAAACTTTAGGAGAATAGTAGCACTTGGAGCCCAATCGGATCATTGCTAGTTTAAAATTCCCTGAGGAGGCCCCCCTTCACTTGGTGGAATTCCATAATAATAGGAGAATTAGGGAAAGGGGGGAGTTCCTGGAGTCGAAGGTCGTCTTTTCAATGAAAGGGTCTTTGATTTAGGTGTTTCGGATTTCCTGTCTAACGGATGAACGTGAAGTAGATCTTTGACTGATTTGGACGTTGATTCCGACGATTCTTTGCCTACGATGTGACCCCGGAGATAGAGTCCGGTGGACTGGTCTTGGAATACGATGCTTCGATTGTTGGCTTGATCGAAGAGAAACGTTTCAGGAAGGAGGCGAAGGTGTTGATGTTCGGGTTTTCGGTAGAATTCTCTATACAGAATTAAAAATATTTTTACAAAAGGGACGACGTTAAAGCGCCGTCTGCCTCTTGTAAAAAACGGTGGCAGAGCCGCCGAGGTCAAACTCGAGTTAATTTAAAGGGTTATGCAAAAAATTCGAATTAAATCGAGCAAGAATTGGAAAATTCGAATTCCGAATCAAATTGACAGAGAATTTGAAGATTTATGCACAAAATTCGAACCGAATCGGAATAAAATTTGAATCATAACAGAGAAAGTTAGATTCAAATCGGTTAAGAATTCGAGCACTACAGTGAAAGTGAGATTCGAATCGGTAAAGAATTCGAATCACAACAATGGATTTTAATTGGTTAAGCACAGTGGAAGTAGCGTAACTCTCACAGTACAAAATCGTGGATGGCACAATACCAAAAAAAATGACTGGACATTAAACATAGTACATAGACAGAGAAAACCACGACCATATTATTCATTAATATATAGGAGAAAAATTATTATTATTACACTGTTAAAAACACTGTCTGGTTATTCCCTAACATTGAGCACGTTTCTGGTTATAATTTACTACCAATACTAATAAATACCTTACAATTTTAAAAATTCCAGCTTTAAATGTGACAATTTTAGAAAAGTCGGTTTATAACTCTACAATTTTAAAAAAAGCTTATAAGCGTTGTTTTTTCAAAATGTCTTCTTATAAACTTGCATTTTAAAATGAAAGTTTATTACAAAAACTTGTCGAATTATAACCAAAACGTGCTTAATATTTGGTTATAACCAAACAGTATTTTTAATAGTGTATTATTATCAATAATCGAACAATCTTAACTTTAAAAATCTGATTTTATATAATATTTTATTCTTATTTTATAGGTATAAGGTATAGATCAGTCTCAAAAAATAATTTAGAGAATTTAGTGATAATAATCAGAATAATCCGGAGGATAGTCGGGACAACAATTATCTGGTTCTGTTGGAGGAGGAGGGGGAGGGGGAGGTGGATAAGGTTGGGTAGGTGGAGGGGGAGAAGGAGGAGGCGGATAAGGTCGGGTAGGGGGAGGCGGAGGAGAAGGTCTTGACGAGCCATTATAGCAGACCCCGTTGGCCAAATCACAAACATCGTTGGGATGCCATGGATTAGGACAATCGGCATCGGACTTGCACCACCAAGACCGGCAACACCAGCCTTGGTTGCACCCGTCCCAGGTGATACAGTCGGAATCGGTTCGACAGTTGTGGTTGATATTCGGCGGCATTTGGTCCGGAGGAATGATAAAATCAGGATCGTAACAATCATTATTGCCATCACCGTAAACCAGGTGAGATGTGAGTGCTAGAAGACAGTATGTCCATTTTGAGAGGAACATCTTGAGCTAGTTGATTGGTATTGTTCGTTCCATTTATTTCCTGTTTTTGATGATTGAATAAGTCAATACGGGGTCGTACTTTAATTACGTTAGCATGTGGGGAGAGAGTGGGGATTATATTTTTTCATAAACTCCTTCATTGAACAGCATACCGGAGGAGGGGGTTACAAAAATCTATTATTTTGCTTACGTAATTAAAGTGTGGCCCTTACCTTCAACAGATTTCTTCAAAAGCAAACATGACCCTTTTAATCTTAGTTTATTCGATGAATATAGAGATTCAAAAGCTACTTTACGAGCGATAAGAAAGAAAGAAAGAATGAAATTGAAACTAGTATTTATAAGTATTGGACTCTAGAAAGCTGTCGAATATAAATATGAATAATAAATAAAATAATGACATTACAATACACTTTATCCACTTTTAAAAAGGTAAATTTTAAATAGTTCGATAAATTATCCTTGATCATTTTTTTTATTGTATTATCAATAGCGAAACCTTGAATTTTATTATTGTTGTACCAAATTAAGTGTAACAATCTGATTTTTTATTAAATTTTTTATTGTTTTTTTGTATGAGATATTTCAATATAAAACATTTATTTTTCTAAACTATGAATTTTATTTTATTTGTATCCTAAATTAATTTTTAAAGCATGATTTTATAACTAAAACTTATTTGTGTTAATGTTAGTACTGATGAAGTTCACGAGTTACCCGAAAAGAATCGAAGCAAACAAAAATAAAATAAACACTAGTTTAGAAGGGAATTTTTTGAACGAAAAATTTTTTTCTAATAAAATTTTATTGATTCTAGTGAATCATAAGGAATCACCAAAGACTACAAAGCAGAAAGGTGGATTAGTCTTTCATCAAGTCAGAGATCTTTAAAACTGATAAATGGTAAATTAAAAAATGTTAACCGAAATAATTGATTTTACACAGAACATTTTTAATTAACGTAAAAGGTAAATTATGGTGATATAAATTCAAATTGAAGTCTTTAACTGTAATTTATTAATTATTTTGTAAAAAAAATATTTTTCCACACAGTCACCAGATGGCGCTTTAATCCCAAAATAATTTTAAAATAAAATAAAATGCTTCTCAACGAACTTGTATAAACTTGTTTATCAATTGAACTGTAATCAAATGTTCTACGGAATTCACTTTTTAGGCACACAAAATATTTCTTTGATATAATTTTATCTTCTATGTTTAAAATTTAATCTAACCAATCCAGTAGAGGTTAAAGTTATGTAATGGGTTTCTGTCTAATGCATTTCGACACAACTAATGTAACTAGAAATCAAATTTCTCTCTCTCTCTCTCTCTCTCTCTCACTCTCTCTCTCTCTCTCTCTCTTTCCTTTTTCTCTCACTTACTCTCTCTCTCACTCTCTTCTATTTTTTCTTTTTTGCTAAATTGATTGAAACGTAAAATGACACAAGCCTCTATATTTTATTTATTTATCTATTTACCAATTTTGAATCTTTCTCCAAATTTAGAATTTTAAATCAAAAACAATTTTCTCCGATCGTTTTTTATAAATACTGACTATGACTTACCTTACATCTAATCTAATCGACTAGCCAGAAAATTAGGTAAACAAGTTTTCGTTTCGTCTCTAATCAAAGTAAAGTATTTTTGTTATATCCCAAAAGTGTATATACACAAATCTAAAACTAAAATCGTGTTTCCATAGAGCCTCTTGTGTTTTGGTAAGAATCTTCTCTCTCTCTCTCTCTCTCTCTCTCTCTCTCTGTTTCTCTCTCTCTCTCTCTCTCTCTCTCCCTCTCTCTCTCTCTCTCTCTCTCTCTCTCTCTCTCTCTCTCTCTCTCTC
>WURS02042087.1:0-11231 GCA_011762765.2 Rhinocypha anisoptera
GAATGGCTCGTAGTAGAGATGGGAGATCCCGATTCGATTCACACTAGAAATCGATTATTTTAATACGATTCTTGATTATTTTGAATCAATTATTGTGATCCGATTCGTTTCCTTTCCGATTTGATTCAGCTCCGATTTTGTTTGTTACAAATTTAAGTTACGATTCGGTTTTAGTTACAATTTCGATTCAGTTACGATTTCGATTCGGTCACGATTCCGATTCAAATCGATTCACACGATGCGATGTGAATCGTTTGGGGGATCCGATTTTTCGAGCGAAATTAATCACACAATACAATTCGAAGCGATTCATTCCTTGAAATCGCCCATCTCTAGCTCGTAACAGTCACCAACTCGTTACCAAGATGGCAATTGGAAATCGTGGCTCGAATATTCACAATTTTTCTCTGAATTCTTTTTTAATAATTGAAAGAATCCAGCCGGAAAATCAGGTTTCCTAATATTCCACCAGGTAGTCCTTCGACAAATCTAATGAAAGATTTGGGCATTTGATAATGCAGTTGAAAAAATTTTGAGCTAACTCTCAGGAAAATTTCAAGAGAGAAGAAGACAGCAAATGATCAATGTTGATACTCAAGTCATCTCAAGGTTCATATTGGCTTTTAATGGATTTAAAGTGATTCTCGAACATTATAACTGTTGCAAAATCACATCAATGATAATGAAATTAGCCAGCTTAAGGTAGTAAAACATACATTGGTTTAGCGACGCTAAAAAGTAATTATAATTTAATAACTAATATAACTTTATCGTGGAGTATTTTTATAGGATGGTGTTTTGATGAATAACTAGGTTCCCAAACTAATGGATGACGGTAGCGCCACCTGTCTATAGAACTACAAATTTCCATCCGATTAATGAATTTTCTACGCTTACTTGTCAATCTGACGATTGTAGGTGGTTTAAAAGTGCTTGAAAACACGATCGTGTTGACTGTTTCGAGTTGAAATCGCACTTGTAGTGTAAGATGGACGAAAATGCCATTCGAGATGCATGATTCGGTTCATTCTTTTTGAAAGGGGACACAGCAAAAGGATATCCACGGAAGGATTTCCCTTACATTGGGTGACTCATCTCCTTCCCGCGAAGTCGTTCGACATTGGGCTGACGAGTTCAAGCATAGCAGGGAAAAAAAGCACTTCAGATTCGCCGATGGCAGGGTATTATTTAGACGTAGATTATTTTTTTGCGAAGCAAATTGCAAATTCGAAACTAAGCAAAGCAAACGACTATATACACAGAACATTTCGTGGAGATCGAAGAACGTTCACCTACGAATCTGTGTGAACTCTTAACAGTGACACGTGTAGTGTGGGGCGAATGAAATGGGATCGCCATCGGTCTTCCGGTTGACGGCCCACTCCACGCGTCCCCCCCCTCCCCCCGTTTCAGTGGCGATTCTTTTCATGCCTTTTTTTGTAGTCCCTCATTCCGAAATCCCCCTTTTAATCAATCCCTCCCTTACACATACGCTTGTCCTTCACAATGATCTACGGATAAAATTAAATTTCCCTGAGGATGATTAAATCGAAACTTCGGCAATAGAGTGAATTGGAGTTTTAATTGGCCAAACTCCTCGACATAAAAAAATCATCTACATCTCTCTGTGGTCGAGAAGAAACATATACGATATATATATATATTTAGAAGGGTTTACATTGGAACAGGTAGAAAATTTACTTATTTGGGAAGGATCATAGAGGGGAAAATGGACGTAGTGACGAATATATTTTGGATGTTAGACGAATCATTGTATTAACAAAATAGGTCTTTGTGAAAACAAAGGAGATGACGACGAGAAAAATGTCATTTTTCCCTCGCACAATTGGAGGTCACAGTGGATGTAGTCACGTGTCCGGAGTTGGTGTTCGGGATGGTTGGTGTATGTATGTATATTTTTTTGCTTGTATTTGTAATGTGGTTCCTCGTCTTGACCTTGTGCTTTGTGGGGACAGTTTTTAGTTGTTGTGTATACTTGTTGTGAGCGGTGTGACATTGTCCAGCATGTTTTGTAGTACTCGTATTAGTTTTTTCGTGATAGTTTCTTCTTTTTGTGCGTAATGCATGACTTGTATCATGTGTATGTGAATGTATGGTGGTGGCTCACCCCCTGCCACACGCTCTCTTGGCGGCTTGCAGGTTATTATATAGATGTAGATGTAGATGAAAACAGTACTTTCCCAATGAATTTTGGTGATTAAACATAAGAAATACAAATACTATGGATCACTTAATTTTTTACAACAAAATGAATAAAAAATATATAGTAAGTTCAGCTATTAACAGAAATTTAAATAACATGCATCTTTAGGTATAAATTTTGCAGATTATCATGATTGCTACTTAAATATTTGTAGACTAATATACTTTGAACGTAGGAAAATTTAGTGAATCCAAAAACTACTGCTGCAGTAAGCAAATAAGAATCTAAAAAAAGTCACTGAGCAATGGAGTAGAAAATGAGTATGAAAGTAAACAGTTCACAGATTCTTAGAAGTAGTACGATTTATAAAATTGTAACATTAAAAATAGTCGAATAGGAATTTTTTATAATCTGTGTGTCGGTGGACTTTTGTCAATCCACTACAGTCCTAACTGTTGATAGTAATTTACGAAATTCAATGTTTCGACCAGTAGTTCCAATATTCTCCCTTTTTTCTGGAAAATTGGAGTTTTTTCAACATTCATTAAAGTATAATTACAATGTTCTATTCATGAGAGTTTTACGAAACCTTGTTAGCGCTATGAAATGAAAACAAAAAGGATCAATTAGCATATTCACCATAATATATATTTTACATTAAATATTCTGTATAAATTACCAATTTCTTCAGGACCCAAAAATAAATAACATTCCTTAAAAAATGAAAAGTTATAATTGCCTGTTTCAACGACAAAGAAGAGAATAGCACTATTGGCCCTAGGCATCATGCATTCAATTTCCGCTCCTACTACAGTGTCCCCTTTGTAATTGCCCTCTAGTTATCTCAAGCTGGGAAACATTTAGCTGGGCTGATTTGACAACATTCGAATGAGTTGCTTGATTGGATCACGTGTATCCTGTGTTGTCTTTCGCTTGAACCACAGACAAGATACGCTCAATTCCTCATCTAATTCCCAATGAAAATGGCCCCTACCTGCTCACTAATCCTGTGACAGGAAAGTTAGATGCATATTGCTAGGCTACATTGTTTACTTTAGGTTTATTCTCACCTCTAGGCCAACGCTGTAAGCACTTTCTTGCTTTTATTTCTTCCTAGGAGTAAGTTCACGAGGAAAAGTAATTTATACAATGTCGTACTACAAAGTGTTCACGTATAACGTGAAAAGGCGTATTTACGTAAATTTAACACAGGAGACCTAATGAAATTCAAGTTGAGGTAGTGAAAACTATCAATTGCTACCATCAGAAGCCAGAAATTAGATATAAATAGATATAAATAGAGTAGATAGATATTCGAATAATTTTGAAAAAAATTGTTAGCAAAAGTACATTTATATATTCGTTTGTTTGGTTTCAACGAAAATATGTGTTATTCTGGTACAGTTAACATTAAAAAATTTGCAAAGCATGCAATATTTTAGTAATGTACATGCGTTTCCAGCGGGCGCAAATACAAACGCTTTTATTCATTAAATTCAATTTGGTATTATTACCTTCTGCGACAAGCTGTCATTGAATTTATTTTACAAGGATCACAATCAACTAGAAAATATTATATCTGATATTCATGTTAGAAGAGATAAAAGATTGTCTGTAATCACACTCTTATTTTAGTGAATAAGATGGATTAAGATGCATATTCAGTTGCTTTTTATTTATTTATAAATTAATAAGAACAACGATTGAAAAATAACTATGTATTAGTATAGACAGTAACGTATTTCTACACAAATTGAATCATAAATATATATTGCATCGTGAAACTCTGCTATCTGTTGCATACTGTAGTCAGATTTTTTTGTATGCCACGAAGCTGGATAAATTAAATATCATTAACAATTATGTGACACAATCAAGACAAAAATACTTTAAAGTGGAAAATTTTAATGAGGAACCAGATAATGGTGAATATAGAAATGAAAATTTAGTGAGATTCGAGAAATGCAAAGAAAACACAGCTTGAAGATTATAAAGGAAATCAACACATCTCTCGCTCGTCTAAATGAATATAAAAACGAGTAGAATTTATTAATCAGCTTAATAATTGAGATGCGACTATCATAGTAAAAACGGGTTAAGTAAGAGTTGTAAGAAGTGAAGATGAAAAAAGGAAGTAAAGAGGAAAAAGAAAAGTTTATTGAAATTCTAAAGCTCTCTATGAATAAAAATAGTAAATAATACATAAAAGGAGGAAAGTAACTTGCTATGTAAATAAAAGGTTAGAGTCAACGGATATACAGCTATTATACCCGATACAATCTAAGTATCAATAATGGCCATGTTTAGAATTAAAATAAGTCATGTAGACACTCAATAAAGAACTATTGACAGAATATTATTTTAGTAAAACGGATAAAAGTGAAAATGGAAGGGAATAAAAAATCCTTTTTTAGAATAATAAATAATATGATATGTATCCGCTATATTTGTAACAAGTAAAAATATACTTTATATATTGAATCTATTGAAATGGATATATTGTTTACCATTCCATTTGAATGTCGACTTATCTTGGCGCAACCAGGGAGTTACATCATCCTCTTTTTAGACACCACAATGACATAGGAGAATGGCGCTCAAACCAAAGAAAAGGGCGGAAATTGTCCAACGGAGTACATGGTTGAGGGCAAAGAACTGAAGGGGTGAGGCCTATCTGGATGACAATGACAGGGAGATGGAGGGACTCGGAGGTGAGAGTGTGGGGGTATTAAGGAAAAGAAGCAGGCTCCACGAGAGACTAGAGGAGAATAAATGTGCACGGCGCACGCTGCTGCGCACGGCAAAACCAACATGGTACCGTAGGAAAAGCTTTTACGAGAGCGTCTGATGGGAGCCGTAATATCAATGCAGTGTAAGACCCGGGAGTGAGGCACGTGTGTTCCTCGCCTTTCCATATTCCTCCCCGTGCCGCCTTCCCCTTTAACCCCCGCACACTCCGGACTCACAATTCTTTCCCCACCCACTTCTCCCCGAAACAACTGCCTTATCCTTTTTCTCCCGACCCTTTCCATGCGTCGCAATCGTCCGCCGGCCATATCAGCCAGCACTCACCGTGATCCGTGCTCGGAATTCTCCCTGAACCGCGTACTGCGGTGAGCGCCAAGAGAAAAGATTCCCTTGCCACGTTCCGCCTTCCACACCACGAAGAGGCGTATCTCTCCAACTCCCGCACACCTTCTTGCTCAAAGACGTAACATGTGCGATGTAGATATAGAGCGAGGGGCGGGGCGGGAAAATGGAGGGTGGGGAGAACGCTTCGCCTGCAAGAAATCATTCGCTTCCCTTTCACCCCATTCCTATTCCTCCTGCCGCAACTTACTATTGAGACTCCCAGATCCCCCCTCCCCCCCTTCTTCGAATCCCCAACACGGACTTCCTTTGGTCTTACAGAAGACTAGGAATCTCGTCACAGTTTCATTCAACCGTTTTGGTGAATTTTTTGTCAATTGTTCAACAGTCAACTCCGGGAACATGTTACACCATGATAATTTCTCTAAACATTTAATTTTTACCTTTAACTCTTGAGTCATTTTCCAATGCGTGTCTAAATGATGAATTGATGAAGTTGTCGGTAGAATTTCCAATTTGTTGCATTGCTATCTTAAAGGAAAACCTCGAAAATGTACACAAAATTCGATGTAAATATGTATTTTTCTTTTATTGTCAGTTTTTAAGGAGACACTGAGTAATTAGGCGTTGTTAATATAATACAATGAAATAATTTTTAAAAACAAAAGCTTTCGGACAAAATCTATGCCAAAAAACGTGTGAGTGTTGACATGTTGCATGGAGGTGAAAAATGTCTTCTGTCATAAATAACTTAAATTTATAAAACTTTTACTCATTTATTCAATCCACAACACCTATCTATTCTGCCTATCAGTCTTACTTAACATTCTGCGTTACATGGCCGTCTTCGACACTTCATTACTTCCAATTGACCCCTTTTCACTTCTTCTACCTTAGTAACATTTTCCTCCCTTCCTAGAAACTTCTCTCTTCAAAAACCATGATTATTACGTCATGTTTTGTCTCCATCTACATTCAATTTACCCTTTATATCCTCTCCATCGTCCACAGCTCAAGACCATTTTCCAACTTGCACTCTTATCGTTTCATCAAAAACAGGAGTTATAGAAGCAGATATGGAATCAAACAGTTAAAATATCGTACAAAACGTCATTGGAATAAACTAAAAAAAGTTATAAAACTACAGAAGCCAAAAAATTTGGTATGCAGACGCAATTATATAATATTTTTTCTCTGCACAATATATTCACGAAACTTATCGATATCCTAAAACTTTTAAAAAGTTGAATTTCATCTCGGTGACTTATTACGTGACCGCCACATTTTTCCTTCTCCATCTTTGAATAATTTATAAAAATACTAAATGGTTTTATTCTTATCATTTAATCAATATTAGACGTGTACATAAATGAACCTAATCGAAAATAGTAGTTTCTATTGTTCAACACAAGATTTTTTCTAAAATTATCTCCTCCGATGTTTTTTATATGGCTGTCTTTTATTTTTTTACATTTAAACTGTCAAAAAATTTCTCGACTGAGAAACTCATCATTTATGCCACCAGTTCCAGTCCAAATGTCCATTAGTCCAAATAAAACGAGTAACACTTATACCTACGGATAAATGTGCTAACTATTGTGTCACATGCGAATCTAATTTTCTTCTCGTATTTAATTTATTTATTTAGCATGTCATAGCAATCCAGTTTCAGAATATTAGGAGGAAATCTTACATGCATATAAAATCTGAATAAGCAGCATAATAGATGGTTTCATGATGAGCATACTATAACAATTTGGGATTGCTCTCCAATTGGGACTTATTAATTCCGAGAGACAATTATATAGAAAAAATTATGAGACCTCGTAAAGAACTACCAATTTTACCAAAACAAAAATTTGCACGCGATAGAAATGCTATATACATAAAATCAGACAAACACACACACATAAGGCCAGCCGGAAGGAGTCAACCAATCTTAGGATTGAGAACTATACGTCTATATTGAAAACTATATACATAAAATCAGACAAACACACACACACACATAAAGAAAAAATGCTTAAAAGACTCACATAACTAATAAAACCATACATGTGGATAGCATATCGTATATATCTCTCGTCAGTCAGTTCTCCCAGACTGACGAAAGGGAAAGCATATTTCTTAATTATGTGAGTCTTTTATGTGTTTATTTTGTGTGTGTGTGTGTTCGCCTGATTTTGTGATTATATATATATATATATATATATAATATATCATGATATATAAATAATATCCATGTCTAAAATTAATGTTTCTACAAATAAGTATCTCCACATAAAATATAATTTTTTGTAGTAGCGACCCTCATTTTCCTTACGCTTATGTGCGTTGATAACAGATTTGTGAATAATGATTTTGTCTATTTTTTATCTTTACGTGGAAATGGGAAATGTAAACCTTTATATCAGATGACATTTAATACAATCATTTTACCATATTATTTTATATAATTATATTTTGTGGTTAGCATATGATGAAATTTGGTATCAAAATTTATGATATCTTTACTATAGTAAACATTTAGATACATCTCTCACACCTCGATACATAAAGGACGAAAAGATTTGTGTTAAAATATTTCATCCTATTTTCAGTTTAATCTCCTATTAGAATTAGGCGAGACAAAAAGATTTCTCTCTAGAACTCGAACCCACTCACCTCTCTATGAGGTCTGTGATACGCCACACCTGTGTTTAACATTGTTCACCGGATCCCTTATTTGGAATTCGTACCCCTACCCATTGACGTCAGCGGCATAACGAACCAGATCCTTCTCTCTGTTCCTCGGTCAAGCACAATGCAAGCCGACGTCGACCTCTAAATTATCTCCTATACACGCATTCTCCTTCCACACCGGCGCCAAGCGTCGTGACGGAGACTGGTGCATCTCCATCTCCCTCCCGCACTCCACCCGACGATGTCCCATAAGCGTCTCCGTTGGCAGTCTAATGTGCAAAGAGGAGGAGGAGGAGGAAACAATGGAGGAGGAGGAGAGAGTCGGAAGATGAGGGACTTCGAAATGGAAAAGAATGAGCTGATGTGTCCACTGCAGACATTTTCCCCCCGATGTCCCTCCAGCTGCATCCTTGACCGCACTCTTACGAGTCTGTTCCACTTCCGTTTCTCCCCCCTCTCTCTCCGGAGCTCCTCGCCAATCCCCGCTCTCGCAACTCGTACTTTTTGCTTCTTTTTATTTTCTCGGTCGACACGTCATTTGCACTACTTTCTCCAGGCGTCGCAATTATTATTTCCCTTGGAAACCATGTTTTATTCAACATAATAAAAAGGTGGCGCTCATGTATGAAATGCTATGTGGGAACGACATTCAAAAAGTGGTTCAGAATCCATCTCGATAGTCAAATGGCTATATTTCATATGTTTTAATTTGATTTTGACTTGGTTTATTTTTTCTATCATGACATTAATAAAAGACTTCCTTAACGGATGTCATATTAGCTTTTAACATGGGCAATAGTCAGTAGGAAATATCTGTAAATGTATTGCACGAAAATAGTCTTGGATAAGATACGCATAATTTATATTATATTGATTCTCTTACTCATAATTTTTGTTTTTCCTAGACAAATGTATTTAAAGGCAGAGACATGCACAATCAGAAAATGCAACAGCATAATTTAATCCAGTGCTAGTGAGACAGAAAAGACACTTTAAAACTCTACCTTCTGAGAGTTTAGCGTTCACATATTAGGTTGAATTACTTTATTTTTCATGATAAATTAATTAAGAAGTAATTTACTCCATTTTAGTTTTAACTGTGCCATGCGGAAAATTTATCGTTCAATCATGCAGAAAACATAGGAGTAATTAGAGTTCATAACGAAAGTGATAAAATTTCGTATAATTTTCACAGTAGATAGTAAATGAATGAATTATTATAGCCAATGTAATTTTGTTTTTAATAATAAAACAGCGATTTAACTCTACCGTAACTTCTGGTTATTCAAAGTAATTCAAATAATTCAGTTCCAAGGGGAAATGTATGTTACAAATTTTCAAATGATTCCTCGTGTAAGATTAAATGAATTCTACTCTAACGAATAATAAGAGCGTGTTTATAATATTGAAGAACCTGTTAGTGTGATTAAAATGTGTTCAACTTTTTGTACTAAAGTGTACTTGTTTTAACTTTTCATAAGCTTATATAATAAGCATAAGCTAAGATAAGATTCTCTCAATGTATCTCTCCCTTTTTCCAAGTTAAGCCACCTTTGGTCCTCAGCGTGCGTCGCCAACTACGACTATTTTTCGCAGGTCACTATAATTAGTCACACTCCTTTTACTCCTTTGGCGATGTGAAAAAGATTCTAGTTTCATAGCCACTCTGTTTGGAATGGTTTTGCGTTAATTATATCGCATTGGAAAGTACTATGTGTGTGCTACAGTACATTGTTTGTCTGTGTTAATGTTCCCCTTCATCAATAACTACTTCTAATGTTATGAAGTCAAATGAGCGTCTTTATTTCCACATTGCTGCACGCTTTAGATTTTCATAATTAACACTACTTTTGAAATTGAACTGTCTGTTCTTTTCTTGACTGAAAGAAAGTATATTCGCTAAAGCCTTGCTGAGAGACCTTTTTTGATCTTAATCTCGCTTTAATAAAGAAAACATAATTGATGTCAAAAATATATTCTTATTTCAAATAGAACATTATTTCATTCCTTAATTTTATCATGTAATACAATAAAACATTTCCCAAATTACTTTATTTAATAGAAATAAACAGAAGAACTTCTATTGTTCTGGGCTATTGTTCTGGGATCAAGGACCCTTAAAATACATTGTCTTCTTTTCTATTTTTCCTTGGATTATATTTTCACGAATTCCTTTATAGGTTGTGTCATATACACCTTGTTATTTTTCTTTTCGCACTACAAACTGATTTTTCTTCTTCCTTTAAATTTCACTGAGGAGGTCGTCACCTTGTGGAATTCCATAATGACACAAAATGTAGGATTTTACTTTGGGTTTTTTTTACGAATTTTGATGAATACGACCGGTTTAGAACGATTCATCATCTCGTGGTCATTATCGTCAGACCATATGATGACTATAATCGTTCGAAACAGGTCGTGTTCATAATAATCTGTGGAAATAAATCAAAGTTGAAACCTATATTTGTATCTTCTTCCTGAATCGCTGTTCTGTACACTCCCTCGTTCTCTATCCTCGTTCCTAACTCTATCCGTCCGCTTGTTCTTCAGTACACTCCTCCAGCACCATGAATCGAAGCCTTCTATTCTTCTTTGGTCTGTTTTATTAATCTCCCTGGAAAAGCTCCTTTCCATACACAATAATTGTATATTTGCGTAGACTTGAGTTTCTTTATAGCCAATCACATGTGCATATTATGTGGTCTCAGTGTGGTAGTAATTTCAAGTAATAAATGTTTTCGATAAACTGAAGAAGCAATGAGATCTACGTAAACTGATGAAAAAAGAACAATGAGTGGGCTTTTAAAAGAGACTTGACAGAAAAATGAGAAGTCATAGCTGTATACAATGAACAAAAGAAAGATTTTAACACATGAATGAGGAATATAGAAGATTCAAAGAAAAACATTGGATATGTCACGTGGAAAGCACATATCCACGGTGCATGTGTCACAAGGAAACCATAGATCACTCACAAAATACTTATCATGATATTAAAAAAATTAACGACTGTAGAAGGGGGTAACTCTTACAAAAGAATCTGTATAAAGGCAAGGAATTCTAAGGAAGAATAGGCAGAAGTATAACATAACCTAATCTAATACAGAGCTAAATCAGCATATATATATATATATATATATATATGCACTAGAAAAATCTTGGTGGCGGCGACATTTCACATATAAGCAAATAAACAGATATAGTTGAGAACAGAGACACAAATAAAAAGGACACTCACAGGACTTATTTCGGACGTTTCGGCGGATGGACCGCCTTAGACAGCGACAGAGAGAGT
>WURS02042098.1:0-11230 GCA_011762765.2 Rhinocypha anisoptera
ATCTCGCTAAACATCTTTAACAGGAGCACGATGACTCGAGCTGCAGTGGAAAGGACAGGAGTTGGATACGCCTGATGACGTCCGTCTGGACCAGGTGCTGCCTTCCTTCAATAGACACAATCAGGTGGTGTGGTTTTTAGTGGGTGTGGGCCGGGTTCCCCGGCCGAGTCCCCTAGGGTCAACTTCCCCGGTAGTGCGTAAACGCATTTTTCTCACCAACCCCAAAAATAAAATAGCCGGCGAGGGAGCTAGCCCCAGGATAACCCGGACGGCTCTTTTCTCAAGGAAACTAAAGTTTAAATTTACAAAAATCTCAAAGGCCAGTGGCAACTTACGGTGCAAACGCTTAGAAGTCGTCAAAGCAGTATGTAGAGGTACTCAGAAGAGTTGAAAGGAAAATTACCAAGCATCTGTGGAACAGAAGGTGAAGGAGATATGTGCAGAATTAAAATTAACTGAAAGATTAATAAAATACGACAGTGAGAGGATATAGTACGGTTCTCCTAATCAAAACGGCTAGTACGGTTGTCAAATGTAGAAAGGATTGAAGAAGAAGAATGGTCGAAATAATACTCACAATCAAGATGAAAGAGAGCAGGAAAAAAGGAATATCACGAAAAGGATGACAAGTTGTTGAAGAGAAACTGAGGACAAATAGAGTTACAAGTTTGAGAAATAGAGCAGGGGGAAGAACTGAATTGATTTGATAGAGGAAGCTAAGGCTCACACTAGATTGTAGAGCTGTGTATTAAGATAAGGACTTGTTTGTGGTGAGCTTCTTCCTCAAAACTAATTTGTCCGTTAAATAATGTGTTTAGAGAAGCCGAACAATGAGATTAAAGTATAATTTTTTTGCAAGATAAATGCTAAATATGCAATTTATTTCAAATTTTGAATTTTTATGTTTTATCTATTTCTAAGGTAATGATAACTCAGTTAAAATGATGACAGTGAAGAGTACATATATTGCAATGGAGCAGGACTCATTGAGTATAATTCAAAAGCTACCTGGGAAGAACCAGAATCAAAATTGATTCTGGTTCATACAAAAATGTTTGCTATCATACACTTCTAACATAAGATAAGGTCACCTGAAACAGATTCCTCCTGAGCTAATACCAGGAGTTTTTACTGTGACTATTTAAACTGTAATTTAATGTTAACTAGAGCACTCTTAAAAGCGAATACGCATAAAAATTAAACAAACTCGACACACGTCATTCTCTTGTGATTCGTTCGAAATTCTATTTTGCTAGAGTCGATTCTTTTTTTATCTTATCATTCTATCTTTATTTCTATTGTTTCTACCTCCCGAATTGAGGAAGACCTTATAATGTGTAAGGTGTTAGGTTACAACAGGACCAGTTCAGCATAATAATATTGAATATGGTTTTTCACTATTGGCAATGCAGTATTAAGTGCTCTCATTAAGCAATCAATGTATATTGCGAGATGTTAAAGTCAATTATTTGGGGAAATAATACTATTTAAAGTTTTCCTCTTTCAGAAAAGTGCCACTCTCATTATTTTTAATATACCTATCATAAAATACTGTTCAAGGGATGAGGGCATTATGAAGAATTTTTATTTATTTTTTAAATACGGTTTACTGAGATGATGCAGCCACTTTGGTTATTAAAAATTCCCTAAGAAACTGTAACGCTCTTCACTGAGGAGAGTATCCGAGTAGCCCAAAAGTCTTTGTGCGAGGCATACGGGCTTCGAATCAGCGGGCGTGAAACCGCCTCTCGTCTCCTGGTTGTCCACATGCGGGACCTGCGTACATCATTTTTCTCCTCTTCCGTTATATCTCCGAAACGTTGAGATCTTCTGCTTGCCTATTGGTTTACGACCTCAGATCCCTTATGTAGCCGATCCCCGCGGTCCAAGGAGGACTTCGAACACAAATCACCCCCTTGCATATGCGGGGTGGACGAACACAAATTCAATTGCGATCCATCTTCGTCCTTCATGAAGGTGTATCCGTCCTCTCTTCATACTTCCTAACCGCCAACATTCTCTATAATATTCCTATTATTTCTCTGCCTCTACCTCGCCTGCAAAACACTCCAAGTTCTACGCGTTACGGCCCTCAACGACAGAGTAACCTTTACGTCTTTCTCGGATCTCCCCTAACAGCACTGCCTCTCACTAAAAATTCCCCCGTTTGTTTTTCTCCCTGCCCATTTTATTTTCTCCATTTTTCTCCAAGCCCGTATATCTAAAGCCTATAATCCAAGCTCATCTTCCTTCCTCGAGGGCCGTTATTCTAAATCATACGACGCAAGCCTCCCTATGTGAGTTTTCTGAAACGTTTTTCCGTGGCTCTTTTGATGTCCGAGAAAATGCTCTGAGAATGAAAATTGTTCGACTCCATGAGCCAGACGTTTTTCTTTGGAATCGGTTCGGTGGGTTTTCACTTTCATTATATTCCATCTGGTCATCATTTTATATCTCCTTATCCCATTCTTTAATTCCTATCCTAGGTCATTTATTTGGGTATTTGGGAATTTTTAGTGAATAATGGTGTTACATTAAATTTTCAAATTTCTTAGCTGAGAGAATTTCATAAATTTCATATCCAGCAAAAACGAAAATAATGTACAATTAAGACGTAAACAAAAGACATCACATAAACATAAATAGTTACACGTACGGTTCTAGGAGTCTGGGATAAACATGATATTGTGTTTCTATCTGGGAAAAGAGCCGCTTATTCTCGTATCATTCATCCATCATACTTTAATCACAAGAATAGTAGTAAATAACAAAACTATTAAGCCTATACCTTCTATGATCTGCCTATATCTTCTATTTAATGGATTTTAAGGTAATGTATCGCTAGACATTTACTTCATGGTACATCCAAACATGTCATTAGATATTCATTCAAAGGTAACATGTCACCATTCTGGGAAATGTGTTTTTATTTCGTAGACAAAACTACATATTAAAAGTATTTCTGGTGTTCAATGTATGAGAAGAATCTCTAAAGAATATCAAGAATATAGCCCAAGGAATTTTTACTTTTAAAGATAGAAAAATCGTTTATGAAATAAAATTAGAAGGGTTCAAGGAAACGTAATGAACAGGGTCCACGAGTATCTAAGCTGTTCGTGCAATCATTTCCACTGAATTAAATCTGTCCGGAAAAAAAATTAGAAAACCCAGTACGCGATAAAAATAATTTAAGAATATGGAACGAATGTAGAAAAATTGAATAAACTAATAAACATTCGGTTAGAATACATTGACACTGCTATTAGTTCGATATTAAATGTCATATGATCAAAAACGAGGAAATAATTTAAAATTTGACTCGACGTTTAACATAGAAGTTACTCGTTAACTAAGAAAATGGATTTGGCAAAGGTCTACATATATCTAGGGAGAAGGAAAGACTAGACAAAATATTAGGTTTCTCTTCCTCCGACTTTCCTCGAGACTATTTTTCTTCTTATCCACAATGTATAAATGATGTTTTCCACCATTAATATTTTTTGCTCCAGATAAGATTCTTCTCTGGGTAGGTTCTTCTCTGGTTGACACGTGATGACGATGACGATGGGAGGCTGACCGTGTCACACACGTTTCGCGTCTGTACTTTCCGCACGGGAGGCTAACTTTTGTCTCAGTTCGACTGATTGTCCAATGCTCAGGGACGAACCGACTTTATCCCCTGCCCCATGTCACTTCTGCCACTTATGAGTCTTCAAATAGTCTCCAAAATTACGTCTGGAGGAGTAGGTTTTTCTGTTTTTCTTTCGGTATTTCCGGTATATTGGTAAATTCGTACACGTTGAAGAAAAATGATGCAGAATCAGTCTCTCGATTCATACATCCTTGAATGTGTCACTGGTTGAAAAATCATGACTTTTTAAGGTAAAAGAAGAGAACCTTATGCAGGTAATATGTTAGCAACCTTTGCAAATTCAGCGCTTGGAACTATTTATAGCAGTGTATAGTATTACTAAGAATAGTCAATATAAATTTACTATTCATGTTAAACTGTTTTCAATTTTTTAATACAGCCATTGTAAGAGGCCTTTGTGCTGTTTTAGACTTTTTAAAATATAAATATAAATAAATAAATTTCAGCTAAAAACGCCTGATCCATTTCCACCTCAGGTAGGAAAAGCAAATATAAACACGCTTTGCGTTTCCACAGAAAACGTGTTCCACGGAAAACGTTTTCTTTTGAAACGCGAAATGTGTTTATATTTCCTTCCATAATAGAATTACAAAAATTCTCAGCCTCTACTGTAACTCGTATCAGAGGGAAGAACCATTCGACATCTCTATAGATATATAAATGAAAATAATTGACGATTCCAGAAAGACTTTGAAGAATCAAATACATAAGAAGTTATAGAATGAATAAACTCAGTGGCAGGCAAGTTCTTTTTGTGGAATTTCGACAATTCCAAAATAAAACACTTGGTTTGATTCCACAAGATATATTTGAAACTCAAAAATTAACTCATGATAAAGACCAAGTTAGGTCAAAAACTAATGATTTTCAAATATATCTACAGGGATCAAACCGAGTGTTTTATTTTTCTGAAATTGTAGAATGAAATTACCATAAATGCAAATTTATCAATAGAATTATTAACAAGAAGAGTAGAATTAGCGTAAAAAGATAATAAAAACATAAAATGTAACGAGTGATCTTAGCTGTAACATGGAGTATAGTGCTAGTGACTTTATTGGAGGTTTTTATGATGTCGGTTTGATAAAGGGAAGATAAAAATGAAATTGTAGGTTTAGGAGAAAAGTTAAGGAAACTAAAATAAGGTAGGAAGAATAAATGGGATTTATAGCGAGACACAACTGATACCTGAAAAAGGTGTAATTATAATGAGTAATACCATATAGTAAACAACACTACTATTCTTTAGTCTATGATAAACGTAAGGAAAGAAAAGAGGGAGGAGACGAAAAAGACTTTGAATATCACGATGAAGGTATGAGAATATATCGTTAATACTGCCCATTAGAAAGCTATATATTACTGATAGAACATCTGTAATAGAATAGGGCAGAAACTTGGTTCGTCCAACTCCCATCAGCAACAACGTTTCAGCCGATTTATTTCGTTTTCGTTAGCTTGATGGAATGGGTAGTTCATGGAAGAAACCGAGGTATACTGAAGCGATCATAGATGTTCCGTTATTGATAAAAAGGTAAACAAAAGTATAAAATATTACTCACTTAAAACCACCGTAAATGTACATCCGACAGTTCGTTACATGGTAAATTTCATATAATTTTTGTTGAACTGTTTATTTACAAATTCCCGAAGAGCAGATTCAATTTGAAACTATGCAAATTCACTTGAAATCGTGTGAAAGTTCTCCACTTGCAAATAACTATTGTTATTTACAAGTGAAAGAAGCCGATCTATATGCGATGTGATTTTGCTGGATGGCGTGTAAAAGAGAAAATATATGTAAGGAAAATAGTTCCAGAGATAAATATCGGTAGATAAACAATAACTTTACCCTTCGACTTTCATCCATCGGACGCGTTCGTACGACGGAAATAATCGCAAATATGTATACAATGCATTTATTCAGGTCATTCCGCTTGACCGGTCTCTCTCTCTCTCTCTCGACTGCTCTTCCGCTCAAACGGTCGTAAAGTGAGGTTGTTCGTGTCCCGATGGGACTCGATGAGCTGTTTGGCGAGGAGGAGAGTTTTCGAAGGAGAGATCCGCCCAAAAGCGTCCGCCCGACGACAGGGAGAGAGAGAGAGAGAGAGAGAGAGAGAGAGAGAGAGAGAGAGAGATGGAGAGGCAGGAGAATAAGAAAAACCTCGGAGGACAAATGGGACGGACACACCGACTAAAAATATTGGAGGTCCGAAAAATACCCCGGCAGAGAGAGAGAGAGATGATTCCTGGAAATAAATGGAGACTCCCATATCTATTTCGGAATGTGGAAAACTCGCTGTTATTCTCCACGGTTCGTAGTACCCGAGGAAAGAATCCGGAAATGTCGTGCCGCTCCCGTTACATAACCACGCACCTAGAAGAGTGCATTACACTCACCGCCTCGTCACTAAGGGAGAAGAAAAGTGGCGCAAAATGAATGCTCGAAATTGAATGCATGCAGTCTCTCCTTCAGCCAGCAGCGGCACCTATTTTCCCCAACGGAGGATACACTTCCTTCGGAACGAAATAACGGTGGAGTAAAACTCTCCCCATACCACCACACTAAGGTCTCGCGATGGAAGTGAAAATTTATTTTTCGAAGCGGCGAGGACAAGTGAATAAGGAAAGCGAGGCTCGAGGGAAACACTCAAGACTGCTCGCGTATGAGAAAAATGGCATCTATTTACGTCGAGAGTAAAGCATTCTTGAGCGAAGAAATTAAGTCATTCCCGCAGACATGTCCACATTCGGGGTGTTACTTTGAAACTTGTGTGAGATGATTAGTACGATTTTCACCATGATTCATACAGTAGCAGCCTTCCAAAAATCCTTTGACTATTGTAACAAAATCTGCATTGCCTTGATGCAGTACAAATTAGACATATTTTAACACAAAATATATTCTCCAAACGAGATTTTATGGGAAAACTCATATTCGTTCACCGGTAGCGGTGCATTCGAGGTGCATTCAAGTAATAAGGTCTCCGATTTTTTTCTAAATGATTATTCACCTTAAAAACAAAGAAACTTGTGTTACTTTTCGACGTAATCTTTCTGCATTGGTACACTTTTCGAAACGCCGACGCCATGATTCAATGGCCGCGGTGAAGGCTTCTTTAGGAGTCTGTTTTTTGACCAACGGAAAATCGCTGTGACGCTGTCGGTGTGCGATTGATTTGGTTCGTTGTCACATTAGGTTCTGCCTTCTTTAAACAGTAGTACTTTCGACACATCCATGACTACGTAACCAGATATCTCCTTCAACTGGCGATGAATTTCATTCGGAGTCACACCGAGAATAACCGTGCTGGTCATGTAACGAAAACGTTGCCATTTGTAGTATCGAAAATATTTCTCATTCCTGCGGCTGTCGCTAGAGGTTCTGTCTTGCAGTGCTGCCATCTCTTTCACGCATTGACATAGAGTGCCCGCTCATTTTAAAACAAACCGCACGTTTCTATCTGTTTCCAGTCCAGAGAAAAAAAAATCGGAGGCCTTACAGATTTAATGCAGCTCGTAAATTGACCTATTAGACGACACTCCCACACTCAGTTTCAATGTTTTCATATATTGTAAGTGTAAATATATTTTCCATGCATAGCCTTATCTTTCGTTCTTCCTTCTTCCGAGTTCGAGTGTTGAATTGATTGGCACGAGATATTTTATAGTTTTCGTGTGTGTATGCGACTCGCATTTCGTCCAAGTTTGACTAATGGGATCCCAAACCCAAAAGATCAATGTTCACCTAAGTGAAAGGCGTGGAGAAGGTCGAAGGATTGATCGATGCCCTACCTTGGAAATGTCATAGGCGTCCCACGAATGCGCGGTATTGTGACACTAGGACTCTGATAAATAATCGGGCGCTATGCTTCATATCAATCTCGTGTTTTTTTCGGATCCTGTTTCTATATTGAGCAAGGGTACTGTGTGTTATTTTTCATCTAGTAAGATCAGCAGACGACATCCTCATTATATTAGTAAGAATAATCGGTTTTAAGTTTAGTATGGTCAATACGGCAGAAATAAAAATCACTTAAACTATTTTCGGGTAAAAAGATTAAATTAAATTTTCTAAGCGGCGTTGTAAAAATGATATGGTACCACACCGAACCCTAAATCATCATTAACCCTACAAAAATCTTGTTTTTATTCCATCCTTTGATTATTTATGAAAATAAATACTGGTATTACTAGTAACATATGTAACGTATGTTATAAATATGTTTAATCATCTCAGTAGTGTATAAAAGTTTATTTATTTATTTCTTCAGTTATTAATTATTTCCATATTTATTCAGTCACTAATCACTTGTATGTAAAAATGAACTAGCTGTTTAAATTTACACAAAATGTCCAACAATGCTGTGCATTTTTAAGGGTATTGATTAACTGATGTGTCTGTCGTTGTACCGTGTG
The DNA here is from genome assembly GCA_011762765.2 of Rhinocypha anisoptera. Classification (NCBI taxonomy): domain Eukaryota; kingdom Metazoa; phylum Arthropoda; class Insecta; order Odonata; family Chlorocyphidae; genus Rhinocypha; species Rhinocypha anisoptera. The sequence goes on from WURS02042098.1 coordinate 8,072, forward strand.
TTACATAGTAAAATAACTAAAAATATGCTGTAAGAAAATATCACTATAACATTGTATGCTCTCACACATAACAAGGTTTAATTAATTGTGGTTGTGATTTAGCTCTTCTGTAAACGTCAAATACACCGTGATAATTAACAGCCGGAATCTGCTGACAAGCCACTGTTGGGCTTCAGCGGGACAATATCTTTAAATCAATTAAAGATAAAGGCAAAAAATTATTTAAAAAGTTACATGCATAAAATGATTCTCCACTTCAATTAAAACCAAGTGAGTTATCAAATGCTCAAAAGGAAGAGTGATGGAGCAGGAACTAAGTATTTGTATTACAGCTTACTGGAAGTTTCCTGAGAAAATCAGAGTTAAGATTTTAAAAATGTATAAACTAAAGCTTCTCACCGAAGCCATGGTATTATCATGCGAAGGCGGAAACAGCTGCACTGAATTCAGAGCCCTTCGGGGTGCGAACGTGCACGGTGCCAAGGAGTAATTCAACTGTGGAATTTACCGCGAGATTTTCCTAATGTAACCGAGTTAAAGTGAAACTCTCATTGTCCAACCTTTCGGATTCAACCACGCGGTGTGTCCCACTGTTTGGCTGGTCTCGGATAGCTTTGGTCGAGTCTCGGATAAAAAAGTAAGCCATATCTCTCAAATGTATTTCCATGCACAACGACCGTGTCCCTTTATGAAACAGCCAGTGAATTCTCTCTCACTTTTTATGGCTTCTTCTTCTTGAAGAGTGACGAAATGGTCCTTTAGAGGAAGTGCTATAGCTTTTGAGGACGAACAAAGAAGCGAGAAGCTACAAAATTTGCCGTTTCCTCCTCCTCCGCCGTCTACTTCCGTTTCTTTGTAACGCCCACCACCACGTTCTTTTCTTATCGCATCTCTTCAATTTTCTTTCTTCCTTCCCTTATGACTTCCCTCCACCACCACTAGTCACTTTACCCTCTTTTAAATTCACCGTATTTCCTTAACTCCTAAGAATTTACCGACGGACGTCCATCGCCGCAGTTAAGATTACGTGTCCAACGTTTTACTTACAATTCCTAATCGAGAATAACTTCCGTTTCCCTGAAAAAGATTCAGCTGGTACGATTTAGAAATAATCCTTGCTCATATCTCTCCCATATGCAACGTAGATTCTTGTAGATATTGTTATTATATATATTATTTTGTTTTCTTTAGACATTTTCATCAAGATGGATAGTGTTTTAAAAGTTGTGCTAAAGTTTATAACTATGGAGACCTCATTTTTAAAACGTTAATAGCGGGTTTTTTTAAACGTTATAGAGTCAGATGAGATGTGGTGGAATCGATCCATAATCTAAGAAATAAGTTACGAAATTTGCAATTTCCACTTTAAAAAAACTTCTTCTTTATCCAGACATGTTTAGGTGCACTACACCATTTTCAAGTCACTTGACAATGGTGTAAGTGCACCGAAACATGTCGGAATAAAGAATAAGTTTTTTTAAAGTGGAAATTGCAAATTTTGTGACTTATTTCTTAGATTGGGGTTTTTTTACGCGTAAGGTAACACAGACTTAAAGGGATATCACGGCAAAGCAGAAATCCATAGATGTGAGTTGGAAATGTGGGTCGGCCTCTCTATGAAGAATTCATCACTTCCTGGTGAATTGGCCTCGATCAAAAACTTCTCAAGCTTAGTGGATGCCCGCTTACGCATAGCAATGGGGGGGGGGGGGATCGGAGATCTGGGATGTATGGGAAGGCGTGTCTTTTGCATTCCTTATCGTCCTCATCATCTTCGCCCCCCTTCAACCTACCCTGCCCACCCACGACCAGTCTCGCACATAAGTTTACTTGCGTATTCATGCGAGTCGACCAAATTTTCCACATATTTCATTGTATGCAGCGTACACTTGCGGAAAATTCAAAATAAATTTCCCGTCGGAATAAAAATTATTTCATTCCTTAAGCAAATGCATCTAAACATGGAAATTTACTAATGTACTGTCCATCAATGAAAAAATGACAACAAAGGACCCTATGTTAACGAAAACATTTTAGTTTACCTCGGAATATGCACAATCGTAGAATTCACACATCTTAGAACACGTAATTTTATCTCACCCTTCCAAAGAAACTTAAAAACTAATTAATGTTTCTGTAATGAACCAATTGAATGAAAAAAACTAAAAAGGAATCTGGGAATGACAGTATACTCACGATAAGACGGAATGTAATATTATAGATACGTAGACAACTTAGTTATAGTAAAAACGTAATTGGAAAGGATCTTAGAAGTACAGAGAAGTAGAGTTTAGCCGTTTTAGACAAATTAATGTAGAATGTTAGAGGTAGGAACAACAGATATGATGAGGTTGAAAAGTGGAAATGTATGAAAAAATTAAATAAATAAATATATATAATTATATTAAATTCCATGCCTCGGTCAACGTTAAACCCACAAATAGACTAATCCAATAGTCATTCGGTCTCCACCTCCCCAATCTCCATCCCTCCCGTCATTCTCCTAATTGATAACTGTGGCGGTGGCCATTTAGATATAAGTTCAATCCTTTTTTGTGTGTTCCTGTTTCGTGTTCTTGTTTTATATTGTGTGATTGTATGTGTGCATATAATATATATGTATGTATATATATATACATAATTATATGTACGTGTATATATACATATATAGTTACTATATATATATATATATATATCATCATCATCAGTACTTCAATCCGAAGATTGGTTGACTGCAGCCCTCCACCCTTTTCTATCTAGTGCTAGCCCTCTTACTCCTTGCTAGGTCTTCCTTTTAACGTCTCTAATAATTTTTCCTATATATTTGACCCTCAGTCTTCCTCGAGGGACCCTCCCCTCAATTTTTCCTTCTATTATATTCTTCACGAACCCATTATTCCTCAGGGTGTGTCCTATTCACCTTATTCTTCTTCTTCTTAATATACTCCACAATGCCTTAGTTTCCTCCGCTCTTCTGTACACTTCCTCGTTCCTAACTCTAGCTGTCCACTTGACTTTCAGCATTCTCCTCCGGCACCATGTCTAGAAGGCTTCTATTCTTCATTGGTCTCTTTTTCCTATAGTCCATGTCTCTGATCCATAGAGTGCCATGCTCCATACGAATGTTTTCACATATTGCTTTCTTGTTTGGAGTGATAT
>WURS02042109.1:0-11230 GCA_011762765.2 Rhinocypha anisoptera
AACTAGTGAGTTTCTTTATATTTTTGTGTCTATATTTTCTGTGTGTGTTTACCTTCAGAGAATGGAAATTTTCCCCTGACTAAAGATGAAAACAATTTTACCAAGTAAAATTTGCAAGTTTATTTTAATCAGATCCACTTGCCTATGCATACTTTTGTTATTGCGGCTGTTAAAAAAATATAAAGATTTCTTGGACTGCTTACCATGTCATCAATAATGTAAAGGCCATTTTTTCTATTTGAAAATTGTCAAAAAAGACAATTAATATGCAATTTGCATGGAATATAAATTCCGCGTGGGAACATAACCATTGTGCCTCTGCTCCTGTACACCGTTATCCATAAATATACCCTCATTGTCGTGGGATCTTATTCGAGCCCAAGAGACGCACTCACTGCAGTAATTGTCGCTGCTGTTATGGTAATTCTAGTACTCGAAGCCAAGGAATAGAGTGGAAGACAAACCACAGTAAATTCTAGTTATGGCTGGGGAAGTCATCTGATATAGAGTTGTGAGATGATATTACTTGGCTACTTTTAGATATAATTTCAATCTTGTAATTTGCTGAGAGTTTTGACTCTTTACACCTGTAAAATATATATTTGTGCGTGTGTATGATAGTGAGTAGTGTATGCCTTTAGCAATGAAAGTTTGTTGCAGTTTTGTGTCAATGCTAATCGTAAGAAACAATTGACACAAAAGAACAACAAAAAAGACAGCGGTACGTAGAGATCATATTAACCTGTGTTCTTAGCGAACCTTCGCGCAAACAATCATTGGAAAATCCTGTTTTGCCCTCCGCCATTAAATTCAAACTTGGAAGTCATCTCAACATTGAACAAGGACTTAAGCCACTGAAAGGGCCATTTTAGTATATCATATGCTTAAATAATCTGATGCATAATTTGATGCTGCGTTTTGTACAACCTATGAAAATTATTGCTTGAATTTTTCTCCGAATATTTATTTGAAATAAGTTCGCTCATTGATGAAATTTGAAAATTTCTTGGAGTACCATGTCTTCCTGTTATAAGTAGTCCTTTGCAGCCTTTTGGAGAAAAAAATGAGAAGATGAGGCTATAAAATAATAGAGATTGAATTCATGTGCGGACGGCGCTTCAAGATTAATTAACCTCAGAGGTACGGCATTCTTAGGCGATACTTTTATTTGTCTACTGATCCAATCTCTTCTCAATAGAATGCGACCTTGACGTGGTTGTGTAGGGCATGACCCATATAACTGAATACTGGGCTGGAGCAACGATTATTGTACCTAGCAAGGTCACCCATGCCAAAGAGGTCGGAGGGTGGGAGCCAGAAGAAAGACAGTCAACGCAGCGTCTGACGGTCAAGGCGCCTGACCTCAGAGGGACGGCCATTTACGTGATGGTGTCACGCTAAAAACACCATTGAAGTCAACTCAATTGTATGTTTCAAAGATTTATGACGATCACAATAATTGAACTTAATCCAGACAAATTTCAGGGTTCAGCCCACTGAAGAGTGTGCTGTGGCCGACAGCGGGTGAGGCAAACATAAAATTTTGTACGTTTTAATTTATTTTCCTTTGGAATCAAATCTTCTCTTACATGTAATTTTATAACTGTACGAGACTCAATTTAGTCAATTATGTTATTTAATATCATATGAACACTAACGACAAAATGCACCAGCTCAAGAATAAAAGAGTGCTGGCAGTGTCACCATCTAATGTCGAAGCTGAGAGATTTTGTAACTCACTCCCTCCCTTTTATCATTCCTGATGTTTCGGTAATATGTATGAAAAAATTATTATTTGTTTTATCATTGTAATATGACGTTCTATTCTGTTGATTAAATATTGGAATGAACCTTTCATCTAGACTTCTGACTATTGAAAATGAACACAGGGTTTTATTATTCAGTAAAAAATTTATAAACAGCTTTTCCGTATAACTTTTAATTTCAGTGTCACTCCATTTCAGAGCAGAGCCGTAAAAGTTATGAGCAAATATATTTGAGTTAATATTTAAAGTGCTATAAAAATCTCTAACCAAATACTCTTTTTTCCTTTATTATATTTAAGGCTTTTTGTGTGTTTATACTTCTCTTTTTTTACCATATAATCATTAATATTTTACTTATTCACTTTTATACTAGTCTGGATTTTCTAGGCATTTTAATTATTTTCGTCGTTACATTTTAAATAATAATTCCAAAAAGATTGTTCTCTGAATATTACTGTTTCATTCAAAATTATAATGTAAATAAGCCGAGCTTATATTTCAGGTGTAATTTAAAAAAAGGAGAGTTTTCTAATGCATATGAAAATTATTGATAAGTATTTGCTTGCATTGTAATTCTATAAATTAAATTTTAATCTTCCCGACATATTCAAGCTCTTTATACCGTGTAGTTTTTGGCGTAAAGTTGCATGATTTTATGGCAACAGTTTCTGAAAAATTACACCTTTCATTACCATTAATATTCTAGTAATATATTTTACTTGGCATATTACCTAGTAGAGTGTCATTTTTTAAAAAGTATTTATACTGAGAGGATTATATTTTTTCTTTAGTTAACATATCGCCTCTCAGTGAAACCAATGGATATCTTTTATATCACAATTTTAGGAAGTTACCTATGCTGGATTATTTATCAATTTTTTACCTAAATTTAATATCACGACTAAATGAAACAAAATTTTCGATCAGGTTTCCCCAAAATCTGCCTCCGTTTGTTTTATTCAGAAACAACTTATATTCATTTCTAATTAATCCGCATTTCATATTGTTGATTCGTTTAATTTCACATTTACCTTGCGGCTATATAGAGCCTCAAAAACAGATGTATCATAAAATTTATTTAAAAGCTGACTTATTTACATTATAAGAAGAAGTAATCAAACATTTTCAAAATTTTCAATGAATCATTGTTTTTTTGATCAAGTAATTAATAACGATTAAAATAATACTAAATAATACAAATTCCAATTTTAACAAAACTTTTTAAAGGGATTCGTGTAAATAAGAGATGATATTTAACAGCATAAATTCAGCACCTTCAAGAAAAGGAGCGTGATGTTCACATGAAATTTCAAAAATTTACTCATGCTACCTCCTTTTTATCATTAATTGATGTAAACGCATTTAGAATTTGGAGGAGTTTCACCTTGTCATTTGTCCTTTACTTTGTAAAAAATCAAACCGTATCCTTTTCCAGTATTACTTGGATGGCATTGACAGTAAAGCATTAGCCGCTTTTCATTATGCGGTATTTTATTTTAGATGCGACTTTTGGGGGATTGTGATTAGCGAAGTAAAATATATTTTTTTAATACTGTTGATTATAAAGAAGATGATTCAAATGAACCGTGAACGTCATTTAATTATCATTCGATGTCCAACCACGCCATCGATTCCTTTTAACATGCTCGTCCACAACCTATTATTTCACGTGTCCAATCTTTTCCTGAAGTTTATTTCATTTATCACGTTGGCCCCCACCTCCGTATCGTTCCTCCCGAAAACCATAGCTTTCGGCCATTTTAACTGACTTACTCACCCCCTTAACAACTCCCCCCCTAACAACATACGAGCCTCTTTCTCTCTCTTTTCCCTTCTCCCACATTCCCATTTAATGAACCGCCATTCATCCGCGCGGGATTTAAGCGAATTGGTAGGGGTTTGGGGAGAGGGAGAAGTCGATGTGGAAAAGGGGTGGAGAGAGAGGGAGGGAGAGGAGGTGGGTTACGCGCCATTTCCCTCCTTATCTGTCTCTCCCCTCCCATCGCTTCGCGGGGGGAGAGGGGTGGTTGGGGGGGGGGGGGGGGGGGGGGTACAAGGAAGGAGGATGTAGTGTCGTATTCGAGAGAGCGAGAGAGTTGGAGGGAAGGGCGGCGGATGGAAAAAAAGGAGTAAGGGGTAAGGGAATTACCAGGGTGGGGGGGAGGGAAGTGCGTGAAATTGGGGAGGGAGTAGAAGTCTTTTGGGGTGAAATATGGCGTGGTTTGGGGAAGGCATTAAGGCGGGAGTGCTGGCAGGTAGCTGGATTAAGGAAATCTTACGATATTAAGAAAAACATCAAGAAATCTCTGTTCCCCCAATTTAGAAACACGTATATTTTGTTTAACTAGGTACCTTCATGCATTCGATAGAATTTCACGTTGGATGCGTGCCATCAGATATGGTAATCAGTTCCCCTAAATTATTCAAGTCGCATGTTTTCAGTCTCTTACGATGTAGGTAGCGGAAGTAAAAAAAAAATAACTCCAAGTGGTCATCATGACTCCGGGCGATAAATGTAACTAGTTAATTTTGTTAGGTAGAATACAGGATATACTTTTCATATGTAATTAAACGTTTAACTTTTCATAATTTTTCAACTACCATAGAGGGTAGTTGCTAATTACATTTTCTTCTTCGCCTTGTAATCTAACAGTTATTTTTTTAGTTTGTTTGAGGAAAAACACTTTATTGCATATTTATAACTCTTTTACGTCGCAAGTCTTCTTCTTCTTAAGCTTTTTCCTGCCTTCAGGGGTGGCTGTTTCTGATTTTCTCTTTTCACTCCTTCCTGTTCCCTATATTTCTCACATTCAGTCCTTTCTCTCCATCAAGACCACGCTAACAAAGTCTTTCCACCTTTTCTTTGGTCTTCCTCTCTATCTTCTGCCCCCCACCTGAAGATCCAGCATCTTCCTTAACACGTGACTCTCCTTTCTCCTGTCCAAACCACTGAAAGCGCCTCTCCTAAGCAGCTTTCCTTTTACATCGCAAGTACACGCACATTATTTATGCCTATATATTGCTTGTAAATAATTTCAAGTGTTCATCATTGGTCTTTACTGGTTATCACTCCTTCATTTGATTGCGTACCTCTCATTTCTACGAATAGAAAGTAATTATCCAAATAGTCAACGAAATAAATAGATGAGCATATACTTGCTATATGAGGAAAACTGATAGGAAAGATATTCAGGGAATGAAGGAATGCAATGGAATGGAAGAATGTAATGATTTCAGATAGAGTGATGGGTGATAGGAAGTGTACAGAGTTAATCAGGAATTGAGATCAAGGTTATTTTATGTAGTTCTAACGAATTTCATTCTAAATTTACCGAAGCTGGTAGATTGTCCTTCATCATAATTTATAATCTTTCAGCTTAATGTTATATATAAGTATCGCCATAATATAAGCTCTTTTCTACGACGTGAATCATAATTTGACCCCAAAAATGATACACGTTAATATTATCCAAAAGTTTTATTACATTGACCGTGCATTAGGAAATGACAAACCGGTAGTTCCTAGGAAAAATTTTGTTGTGATTAAGGATTCATTTTCAGTCATAAGGTATCCTATTTCTCAGAAAAATATATCAACTGCGTAATTTATTCGTTCTGCCCAACCTCATAAGTCTTCCGGCACAGTTAATTTTTTCCCCGTTTAGATTTCCGAATCTTATAAACTTTAAATGGCTGTATCAAGTTACCCAACTCTCTTGACGATAACAGAGGGTCTACCGGCCACCTCCGGTTTGGCTTCCGTGGACCCTCATCCAACCATCCATCCATCCGTATTCCATCTCTAATTAGACGGAGCGAAGCATTGTCTTCTATAGAGAATACCCTCGCTTACTTCCAGCGCTGGAGGTTAAGCTATATATTGCTCTTCGTCACAACCTACGTTAGACTCACGTAATTACCGGAGTACGGAGATTTTCCGTAAGGTAAAGATATGTTACCTGACACAATCTTTTGCTTTCACAAATATCTCTAAGCACCTTGTGTTTTATGAACGCTATTCATCGATTAACTGATTATTCAGGTTGAACCACGAAATATGGTGTTCCGAGGTTCTCAGTGATGATTTTTAATCTCACATCAACAGCCCCTACATTTCAGATTTAATTTACTCAATTTAAGGAACTACATATATATAATCCGATATTTCCGCTTTGGGTTGTCGTCCACTGAATCCGGGAGAATTTGTGAAAATCTACTCTGTTTTTTTAAGAGTAGCCCATAGGACGTGGGTGAATATTTTCCTGCTATTTTTGGAAGGACTGTACGTTCACAAATCCCTGATTTCCTTGTTCTTTGAAGCTTCCTCGCCCTTATAAAAATCCGAAAGAGGGGAGGAAGGATTCCTTTCGACTGACTCGTTAATTCCTACTCAGCGCTCCAATTGTTTCGCTAACTGAAGTAATACGGGATCCAATCCAACTGGCACGCAGTAAAACGAGCAGCGTTCCACGAAATGGACAAAGCAGCACAAAGACGTCTCCATAATCGCGAGCAGGAAAGCGGTCAATGGGTCCTTACTGATGCGAAGGCAGAGCACGTGACGTAGAGGACGGAAGGATACGTATCACGTCGCTTGACGCTGGCTTACAATTGAACTAGGAATGAGGGCGCAATAAGCGAACCAGACAAGGAAAAGGTGAATCTTTTGAAGCTTCAAAGAAAAAGGGCGGAAGAGTACTCGCCGAGGAGAAGCCAAGCAAGTGAAGAAGAGTGTAATTGAGACGGAATTCGAAGTAGGACAGAGACAATTGGGAAGCGGTGGCCGGGTCCGGGGAGGATGAAGGTCGGAGAAGTGAAGGAGGAGGCAATTGGTTGCGTGCGGAGGAGAAATGGAGGTCATCGATGAGAGAAGGCGTGGGAGAGGAAGGGAAGGAAGAAACGAAATTAATGCCGTGGTCAACAGCAACCTTCGCCTCATTGCCGATGAATCGGTAGTGTACAGGGACGTCTCTAGTGTGGAGGATGGGAAATCATTGTCGAAGAACCTAAATGCTATTCAAAACTGGCGTGAAATATGGGAGTCAGAATTGAATTTGAGAAGGTGCGTGACGATGAACTTTTCGAGGAAGGCCAGAAAATCCGAGAACTTTTACAGCACTAAGAAAACAAATTTAACTAACATAGAGTGTATGAAATATTTAGGTGTTAAAATAACGAAAGATCTGTCGTGCGGAAAACATGTGTGGGAAATTTGTGGATTAGCAAATAAAAAGCTAGGATTCGTAAAAATGGTACTGGGGAAATTTAATGAGACGGTAAAAGATCGCAGAAAATTTTCATTACTTAAGAGTGGTGTTGGAGTTGGATCGAGTGCAGCGTATAGCAGCTAGATTTGTGAATGGTTGTTGCGACCAACGTAGCAGTGTAACACGCTTATTGGAGAAATTAGTTTTGGAATAACTCGTTGAGCGCAGGTTGAAGTAGAGGTTAAATTTATTATGCAGATTTCAGTAAGGTAACTTCAGCTAAGAAGTGAAAAATATATTACGAGTCCCGACATTCGATGGTAGATGAGATCAGGTACATAAAATCAGAGAGATTGATTGCCGAACAAATAGATACAAAATGTCATTTTTTCCACGAACAATTAGAGTTCAGAATAAATATTACCACACGCTCGGATATAATAGTTAGGGTAACTAGTGTATATGTGTATAATATCTTGCATGTTTTTAATTAAATGTCAATTGATTTTTTTCCCGAATGACATTTATTTTTTTGTCATTTCAATTTTTGCATGTGCCCCATGCCACACGCCTTTGAAGCTTTTTGAGGGATATTTCGTATACGTAGACGAGGGGAGGTATAGTGAGTGGAAGTAAAGGCTCCGGATCAAATAAAGCACGAAGAGCGAAGAGGGAGCAATGGAAGAGTTTTGAATATTGGTGTTTTGTGACAACTTTAACAAGCGTTAAACTTCCCTTTTTCCAAAATACGTGGATTTTCTCCTCGCCCTCACTGCGACGCGCGCCGCTGCTCTCGCTATTAGTGCTCCTATATCTCTCATCTTGGCCATTTCGGGGCCGGGAAAGTAACATTTGTGCAAGGGAGAACTATTTCAAAATGTGGAATGACAACATGACAACTGAACGTCTCGTGATCGGTTTTCTTGGAGTTTCCGCCCAAAAACGAAGCTGCCGTCGAAGACTGGCGGGGGACGAAAAGCGCCCTCACTGGATTTTTATGTGAACTAACCTGTCACCGGTCAGTCTGAGAATCGGTGAGCGTGGCGTGGGGACAGACCGTACAGACGGAGCAGTCTGAATGAAATTTTGTGATTATTTTCGCTAAAAGCAAGGCATACTTGTGTTTTTTTTCAGTAGCTGGTAGCAAAGATTATATGGTTATTTCATAGTATTTATGTTTTTTTCTGGATCTGTTGCATTAAAGAGTGGTAATTTGAATACTTGCATTATTCTTGAATAATTGATATCCTTGACCGTTTCACCGATCGCGCCTTTTCGTAACGTCTTCAGTTTGATTCATCTTCGATCATCTGTTTTCCAGTAAAATAACGGTGAATTTATGCAGCTTGTAGTACAAGTATTACAGTTTTGCGGGGGCGGGGGGATTCCGATGAGGCCATAAATTGCGGCAAGGGAAATTTGAGGAAGTGTCGCAGAAAGGCTGACGAGAGAGAGGGGGGGGAGTAAGAAGAGATGAGATCTAAGTGAAAGGTGATGCTAAGGTAAATGGAATGATGCCGAACGAGAGAGAAGGGGAAGGGGGGGGGGGCGTGTGAAGAGAGACTGATGAGGAGGAGAGAGGGGAGGAGAAAGGGAAGGGGAGAGGGAAGGAGAGAGACGGCAGAAGACACAGGAGAGAGAGAGAGAGCAAAGGCGATTATATGGAATTAAGCGGAATGCCTCAGATGTACGTAATGAGTGGAGAAGTTCGTTATCGAAGTGGGCCGAAATAATTGATTACATTACGTTCCCGTGCATCAAGAGGGATTTTCGCCGCGGGGATGGGGTGAAATGAAAAATCGAAGTGCTCAACAACTTATCTCCCAAGGTATAACTTAGTTACGAATCATCGTGTAACTTGTGTTTGGCTGGAGGCTGTAGGCGTTCCTTTTGTCGAATGTTTTGTTTTTTCCGCTCCCTACATCTCGTGAGAGCGAACCTCGGGGAAATATTCCCTCAGGCATGCAGAAACACGAGAGAAATAAAAATCATCTCCATTCAACGTGATGCTACCGTATTCAAACGAAGAATAGAAAATGCCAGTTTATGTTCCAAATTTTTGTGAACAATATCCATGTATATACGCACTAGATCGAAAATCTAACCTAGGAGATGTATAGACCCATTTACTTATGACTACGATTAAAGGTATGGCGTGACAGTACAACTAATTAGGAACTTTTCGGGTGTGAACGTTAGGCGTGAATTAGGAACTTTAGTGAAGAACGGAGAAAATGAAATACAGCATTGCAAAGGGGGTAACACAAGTTTAAGGTGAAACTAAAACTTATAATTGGTTTTCTTTTAAACTCTAAATCTGAAAATATCACCAGTGTTTTCTAATATACAAAGAATATTAAAATAAAAGACTAAGCTGGCTAAATGCATCAAGGAGGAAAAAAAGCATAACGATAATATAAGATATAATTACAACGGCATAGTGCGTGGGAGTAATCCTTAATTTTCTACTCTGGAGTGTAAAATATCGCCGTGGAAACTAGTTACCGGAACTTTTCGCGCCATCTTGTCTCTCGTCCCATCTCTCACCCAGCCGACAATGTCTTTATCCAGCAAACCAGATATCCACGGGGTAGCTCTCAGGGTGAATTATAGATGGAGATGAAAATAAACAAGTGATGCCCTCAGACGTTTCATAAATCTCGTTGGCGTTGATATGACTTTTCCCATAAATTCCACGAGCAAAAACCGTTGAAAAACGAAACTGCCATCCTCCCTGCTCAACCCTTTTAGTCGCACGGTGTTACACACTTTACACTTCCTTGCGGTTCAGTGTCGCCGCGCGCGGAGCCCACGTTGGTGCCTTTTACAGGCGTGGCTCTCGCTCAAGTACGTTCGTTAATTGGCGCTGATTTAGAGCTCCGGCGCCAGGAATCTCCCTACCCTACACGCCCTCGATAAATTACGCCTGTAACGTTTTTAGTCGACAGCCGTCCCATCTAACGATTGATCGTGAATTTTTTCCATAGGTGAATTTCCGCCTTCCCAAGCATTAACCAGGCTCAAGTGTTCTGAATCGTGTCAAGCTTCGATCGGGGTGACTAAACGTTTTTCAAGGGAGCCCCGTTTTAAAATTAATGGCGGCAGAGAGACAGGCCATGTGGAAGAGGAAGAAAGAGAGAGAGATAAATGTGAAAAGATGAAAATGTCACGGGGGTAATGAAAATTGAAAATTGAATGAAGGAAAAAAAAGTATCGGGAGGGAGGGAACGAAAATAGTTCGCCGATTGCGTGGCCAGGCGAAATTCGGAGGAAAGGAAAGAGTGAGGTGGTGGCAAGCACTTTCGGTTCATGCAGCGTGAATGGCCGAGAGATCAAAGGAACCGGGTCACCGGGGGAACGGAGGGAAAAAAATGGCGACCGGCGGAAAAGAAAAAAAATGGGCACGGGTAAAAAACCGAGTGCGGAAGTGGTGTGGAGGGAGTCGTTGCGGGAGAGACGGGCGGCCCACCTCTCCGTTGGCACAGATGGAAAGAGGGAGGCGGGAGGTGGGGAGATTGATCAGAAGAATGGACACGAACTGAGAACATGCGCGCGAGAAAAGCCGGAAAGAGAGGCTGATAACATAGGCGACGAGTTGTTTATTAAACAAAGACGCACTCGATCTCGCACTGCGAATGAATTGAAACACCCAAGTGGATGAGGTTGTCGTAAATATAGGTGTATGTATGTACACATATATATGTGTGTATATATACATATACATGCATATATGTGTGTATATGTATATATATATATATATACTATACACATATACACACATTCTTACAGACTGACAAAGGGACAAAAGAGACTCGAAATATTTCTCCGTTATGTGAGTCTTTCCTTTTACTTGTTTATGTGTGTGAATGTGTATAAGTGTGTGCATGTGTTCGTGTTTGCTGCTCGTCTGAGTTTTCCTGAAGTACATATATATATATATATATATATATAGCTACGGGGGTCGCGACGAAGATCACACAGAGAACAAAAATATATAAACACTCACGAATAGCAGGGTCCGATAATGTCGATGGTGCCCCCATCTTTTCCGAGGCGTATGTAGAAGTTTACTAAGGGGAAGGAGCCTTGGAAAGGGATTGATGGAGGGTTAGATAGAGGATTTCGGGAGAGGAGAGAGGTTTGGGTGGAGGGGAGAGTTTATGGAAAGTGAGTCCATCTAGTGGGATTTGTTAATACCAGGTGGGAAATTGCTTCGGTGGATGTATATGCATGCCTGTTTCAATGCCCTTTAGTTGA
>WURS02042119.1:0-11230 GCA_011762765.2 Rhinocypha anisoptera
AGCAGAGCGAACGATGTCCGCGCCTCGAGGGAATTTCGTCCGGGGATCGCACTCGATGCGGCATCACTAACCAGAGGATTAATATCCCGTCGCCATCCGCTTGCTCACAAGCTCACAAGCTGCCTCTGCACTTAAAACTGGTTGGACCGAAAAATTAAATTCATGTCATTTTGTTCACACATATTTTGGGTACCTATAGAAAAATGTTTTCTCTATCTAAATTTGTCAACAGAAAGCCGTTAATTCGTACTACTTTTTCCATAATTCGCAGTTCAAAACACATGGGCTTAAAGGCGAGAAATGGCGTCAACTAGGAAAAGGCAATGTTTTCATATTGCAGAGTCATGTCATTTTTCAATAAACTAATATTAGATGCGCATTTTATGATGATAACAATATTTGCAGCAATGTGTGTTAGTTTTAGAGAAAATAGCTATTTTCTGCAATTATAGTAGACAAAATGGGTTAGTGACATGAAAATGGCGTTGTAGTCGGTCGACGATTTGGCATCGCGGTTTCATAAAAATATTCAGTTGTTTCAAATAAAAGTTGAATATCTATTGAAAAAGTAAAAACGTAAATCAAAAGAGTGAACCACAGGAAAATCTATTTAGTAAACCAATTTAGTAAAATGTGAACTACGAACCGAATAACATGCCACATGTCACCGAAGATGACTTCCGTTCATATGCCCCAAGCGTGGGCTCATTTCGGCAATGACAAATTTTTTTTATTAATAATTTCAAAGTAAGAGAATATGAGGTGGATTGATGGAATGTTCTAATCTAACTTTAAACTTAAATATTTATCTATTAATGGTTTAAGGAGTATATAAATTCAATTTATATCTGAAGCACAGTCATTATTTTGACTCAACTTTCAGGCTGAGAAAAGTATTTATTAAAACTTTTTTCAATGACTATTTCGCTACTTTAGTGTAAAAATTTTTCTTTATGACAGCATAGGCATTTTTTAAGACATGGCAGTATTGTTTCACTGGCGTGTAAGCATATCCAAATATCCCTGCGATTTTGACTCTCGCGGTCACGAACCAACCTCCTGAAACAAAGATGATTCTTTGCACGATGAACGCTCGATTAATTCACGGGATATGACGCTCGAAGTGTGTAAATCCGTTCTAATGATACCCCATATGAGTGCCCATCTTCCCACAAGCGCACGTGTTCCCTGCGATGCGTTGAATCGTAGGAAATGGTTTCATTCAAAAAATATTTTTTTTCGAGGATGAAATTCTCTAGGGATGATGTTTAAAATGAACACCCAAAGCCTCTTCACATATAACTGTCGGCATGTGTTACTTAATTTGAATTTTCAACGTGCTGGTCCTTCTTCAAAGATGCATCCCAGTCCCTAAAAGTAGTCATTGAGTAACTTGGACGACGGAGACCGAAAAAAAAATAAGACGATTCGAATACATATTTAAAGACGTTGGGATGTTGACTAACGTACGCCCAAAGGAAAAAAAAATGACCGTTCCTTTTGTGGTAATATTTGGTTTAGCTCATCTTACGTTTGTCCGCCACACCCTTGTCAGTGCTGGGTCCACGGGGTGTGGTCCAGCCGGGCGGCCATCAATTTCACAACAAAGGCACGATCCCGAGTTTTAACTCTCATTTCAACGAACGAGTCGTTCACGTGTCGGAAGGAGAGAGGCGTTCATCTATGGGTCTCCGGTTTTCTTTCTGCCGCAGTTTCGGATTTTGAGTGCGGAGAAATAATCGTCAGTCGCGCACCTCGTAGAATTCGGTAGCGAAAGCTTAAGAGGATATTCTATCTTTCGAAGAAACTCTTTATCTGACGGTCGAGAAATGCTTAGGGTAATAAAATTAAGACCGTGTGCTATTGGGAAATGCATCCTGCTCAACGAAATAAAGGATGAATTATAAACGCGGCGTTCTGATGATTCGTTTTAATAGGATATCGCCGACCCGTCCCCCCTCTTTTGACGCCATTATGACGAGTTTTAACGGAATACTGCGCTCTAGCTCCGTGATATTTATCTCTCATTCCGCTCCCGGAGAGGCCGGAAAAAAACGAAAAAAGAGGAAAGTATGGTGGAGCCTCTCTTTTCACCCACGGTCACGAAGATGGGAGTTTATGGAAGACGGGGACAAGACGTGGAAAACGAAATGGACGCATTCTGAGGCGCGATCGTTCATCGAGGATCGTAATGTAAGGAACGGAGAAAAGGGGAGAGCCGTAAATGAAGGCGAGAGGCGCATTGCCGGCAAATGATGATGGAAGACATTAATGCTGATGGAGATGATGACGAAGAAAAGGATGATAGCTTGAAAAAAACAAATCTAAGACCACATAGTCAGTGTAGATGATTAAAAAAAAATGTTTTTACATACGTAACGATGACCCTTGGCCATCCCGGCAGTTTTTTTTTCTCCATTTTATGCGGTGATCATATAATCTTAGTGCCAACGTTAAACCTCCTAAAACAGCTTGAAATTTACATGCATCACCACCATCAGTCTTTAGGAATTACAGGCTTGGGTAATCTTAGATAAAGATAAATACACAGGGTGAATTGACGTGACTTCGTCGAATACCGGTAGCATGAAAAAAGCATTTTTCGTTGAATTGAGTTAGTCAAATGTTTACGAGTCCATATTTCCCCATAAAAATAAGGTAGAAAAATCGATTACTCAGAAATTTACACATTTTCCATGTCATAAATCATGAGTACACCTGACCGCAAAGGGGAAAAGCTATGGGTGACGAAAGGAGGAAGGAATCCCGCGTAGAGAGATATGGATTAGAAATAAGAAAATATCTAAATGAGTAAACGAGAGATATTGTAATAATGACTTCGGTTTTGGTTAAAAAAATCGTGCTCTGGTCATTGTGTAAGACTCCGGGATATTATACGCGGGGTGTTCATTCGACACAAGAGCGTCTTCAATTCGAGAAAATCCCAGGTGCGGACTCGAATCCAATTTGCGACCAAATGGAATGTAATTTAAAATTAAAGAGAGCTAAAATGAGAAGGAGCGTGAGAAAAGGCTTGGAAGCTTCACTGGCAAAAACAATGAATTAAATAAAAATAATCGGCAGAGAAAAACATTGAAAAGAATATGAGAGTGGAAGGAGCAAAGATATGTTGGTAAGAACTTAAAACGCTGGGGATGATAAATCAAGTGTAAGAAACAATAGGAACGGAATATACGAAAGGAATCAGGAAGACAGGCTTTAATAGTGAGATGATCAGGAAATGCGACGAAAGAGAATTCGGAGAGAGAAGAATGTGAGGGAATTACAAACTTAATTAGAAGTGTATAAGAGTTGTAAGTGGTAGAAAAAAAGAGGCTACCCACTGTCATAGGAAAACAAAGAAGTTATTAAGCCGACTGAATGGAATAGGAAAGTAGAGAAGCGCACCAAATAAAATTATCGACACAATAACTCGTGATTAGGAATTAGTATAAAAGGTACATCGATGAGAATAGACCATCTATACTAATTAACGATATTTAGTTTTTTTTAGAAATTAAGCAAAAAAATCTGTTGGAATAAATTATAACCCAGTTTTATTATATCAAGACTTGGAATAAAGTAAAGTGAAGGATTTTTCCAACTAATATTTACTAATAACTAGGAAGGCCTTTATTCAGAATTAGCTCCTTGATTAGAACTCTTTCGGAAAAACTATAAATCAGGAGTACATCAGGTGTTTTGTATCATAAGTTTTTGCCAGGGAAAACGATACTTATAATTATCAAATAGAGAGGGCGAGCGATCACTTGAGACTAAACTCTTCTTGGCTTTGTAAAGGAAAGCACGACAAACATGTTTAAATTAAAGTCAAGGATTATTTTCCTTTACTAGCTAGCTTGATTTTGCGAAATTGTCCATACATGGGCAAAGGCCAACGAAATTACTTGAGAAAATAGGGTTCGACTGATTTATGTTAGAATCGGTTACTACGACTGTTCGTAACCAGTATCCAAATAATCGAAATCGGTTAAAACACACGACCTACTTTAATAACCATCGACAGTATACACGTAAGCTGCTTGATTCGTCGTTGACTGAAAATTCAAGACACAGTAAAACCTCCATTTACGGACACATTTTGCATACGGACACCTCCCACTTACGGACAGAATTTGATTCCCCGGCAGAATTATATGCTCTCGGTCTCACCTCTAACTTAAGGCCACCTTAAGTACATTTTCTGCTGGACCATTAGTGTCCGTAAGAGAGAGGTCTTACTGTGTTCAGAATTAACGTTGTCTCTAGGAGTATTTTTGGATTATAAATGCGGAAATATAATTTATTCGATGAGACAGGAGTCAATGTGCCCCTAAAGAAACTGTCGTCGAAATTAAAACGGAGGTTCAATCGGTTTCCAATAACCCCCTTCAATCAATAACCTCTCTGCAGCCGAAATTCCCCCAAGATGAATTCACTCGCGAACCAAAAACTCCGTGGCGAAGTAGGAATGTTGCTCTCCGAGGAACCACCTTTCTTCCGAGAGTGAGAATACCGCTATATCCCCCAACCGATGTTAAATTATGATTTCCGCGGAGTGGAAACCAATTATTTCCTTCATTTCCGGCTCCTGGATACTAGCGTAATATTAAAATTCTGTGCTCGTGAATCACAGATTTTACAGTCTCAACTGTCGCCTGCCCTGATATAAAAAGTAGCCTAGGGTGGATAAATATTAGGGACGCAACAAGTATATTTCCAGTCGGAATAAGTCTCTGTGCTGTGACCTAAGGCGAGAATCCCTCGTCGCCAAACGACTGCATATTAAGTCAGAAGGAAAATTATAAGCATCTCTTTACCGATGAATTTATAACCACCAAGCGTATTATCCAGGATGGAAATAGTGAACTCCCAAAACACAAAAGTTTTAACCCTGGAAAGGTTTTATTGTCATTAATCGAGTAAAAATGGAACTTAAGGCGTGAAATATCCTTCGCCCGTTTGTTAAACGTCATATTATGTGCTAATGTTTAACCTAACTTACTACTTCGTGTTAGAAACTGGAACAATAGATACAAAATCGACAGGGAATCATTAATTTTCTGAGTTTGGCTAAAAGGACCTGCGGATGGCTCGGATATTGCAGTGCTCCGAAGAAAATCAGTGCAATTAGAGTGAAATAACAAGTGAGTAAAGTAAAAACTGACATCGAGGAAGAGGTATCGGAGGTGCCACATCGACTCACTTCAATGTTTCACCTTCTCCGTCCGCAAAATATTATTTAAAATACTAAAATGAGATCCCTCTGAAGAGAGTCAGGGATATAAAATGCATCCTGAATTGAGTGCACAAAAAGAAGATGTTCACGTCTATCTGAATTATTATTAGATACAATACACCCGAGCGATTACGGACATATTGCGCACCAGCTGCCGTTTTAATATTTTATATCGGAAAATATCCTACGTATGTGGAAAAGGGCCTTCCAACTGAAAATATTTTCATTTTAAAATTCCAATAATATGTCGTAAGGGTCGGAAGCGTTCATGGGGTGCGGTTCATGATTCATATCTGTAAAGGTTAAAGGAAACACACCCGTAGTAATTTAGCAACAACATTATTTTTTGACAACTCCCTGACCCAAGTTAGCTTCCCATAGGTGGCCACGGCCAAGCTTAGTGGAGCGGGGAAGGGTGCGGGCGGCCTGCTAGAGGCATCCCTTGGGTGCGGGAAGCGGATAGGCCTGCTAAAGGTCACCACTTGGAGCAAGGAGGGGGAATGCTCCCCGAATGATCGGGAAGCTATTTTTCAAACAAAAAACCACCAGGGGAAAGGGGCGGAGCGGAGAGGGTAAGGGTCATTTCTGAGAATTGGTCCACGCGGCGTCCCCTCCCATTGTTCCCTGGGACGCAGCGTCCGCCGGACACTCGTTCTTGTACATTCCACAAGTACTCCGGTGATTAGAAGTGAAGAAGAACACTTGACGATAGACGTCTGAGGGTCTCGATTCTTATTCGCACATTTCTTTCGCACGTAGTCGTTTCGACTATGCACAAGATAAATGAAGCTTTGAGCGCTCCACAAAATTATATCCTTTACTTACGACCGGTTTCGTCTTCATGGTAAACATCATCAGGTCTCACATGATGATACCAAGTAGACGAAACCGGTCGTAAATAAAGAATATCATTTTGTGGAACGTGCAAAGTTTTATCTTGTGCATCATTAAGTTCCACACAGTAGAGCCAAGTACGATTTCATATACGATATTTCACGTTTCGACCATGCCCATCGTACCGGGGCCATAATATTTTATAGCCCCCGCCCCCCTTTTGTTTCACCTCCTTAGCATAAAATGCCAATTATTCTGAGAGCAAACACACTGTATAATTTATTTAAATTTCGATGCATATTTCTCTGATAAGGAAACAACTTGCGGTAGTACTAAAAAAAAACCATGCTGCATAGATTTTTTTCACGACATCTCACTGTACTCGCAGACCACCACCTAACCCCCGCGGTTGAGTAAGCACACAATGGCGCAAGCGATGCCGATGGGTGCTTGAAAATTCAACATTCCCTGCAACTGCGACTTGAATGTGGGAAAGTTTCGTGCGCCTCGATAGAGGATGACGTAATTTCCAACTGGAACGAAAAACGATTCGCGACCGCGAGTTTCGCTTAATTAATAAGAGGAATCTCCGAATTGAACATTGCCCTTCGTGGCCCGAAGACAGTTGCCTCTCCCGATCACAGCGTGCTTTCCGTCAAAAGAAAAAGACCCATCTTTTCAAGATTGCAGAAGTCTCTTTACGACCTTGGTTACATCCCTCCCGGTATGTCGTGTAGGAAATGAAAAAAATGGGCCATTGGATGGAAGATGCGACAATTTATCGAATAGAATATTACCGGGTAAGTGTTATTTGCTCTGCGAAATTAACAGGGAAAGATCTCTAACGCTTTAGAAAATGCGATGCCGATGTGAGTATTTTTTACACATGTTATTTTATTCTCATAAGGTTGGACGTATTAATTGTCGTTCAAAATTTCGCTATATTTCTAACCTTAAATCATAAGCAGTGTTTCTGTGATTTTTTTGCCATATCTAGGTAATTTATCAAACCCCAATTTTCGTCAGTTGTTTATGGAGTGTACGATGAAAGTTCTAATTAATACAAACTTACTGTCTTTTTTATTTTTACTAGTACATTACAGTATGGTTTGCGGAAATACGACGAATTTGCCACATTCTTGCTCAAATTTTACATGTCCCATTGCATATCACATACCCTCTAATAGTAGTAGTATTTTTGTACATAGAGTGCATTGACGGCCGTGGCCATTTAGCACATTAAACATAGAAAAACCTATCTGGACAATCGCAACAACCATGCGCTGAGCGGGAATCGAATTCTCGACCCTTGGATTAGCAGGCGAGCACGACACCCCCCAGGCTAACCTAGCCGCCTCTCCGTAGTATTTGATGAATTACAATTTAGGTTACTCTTATTCGTGTATTTTGGTGGACACGGTTTCGATATATGTATAAACACTAATCGAATTCCTCCTCAAAGTAAAAAAGTGCAATTATTCACAATTAAGAGGAATGTGAATGCTTTTAGAGCCACAAAAAAGAAATATTCTTCCGTCTGGCTCCTCGTTCCGAATCGGTGTCATGATATCTCTACTTCAAACGTCACTACACAACGAAAATATAGATGCCTAACCGTGTACCTGGCCCAATTGAGCACAGGCGAGGAGTAAAAAAGTGGGACGATTGTTACCCGTTTTAGATACGACCATATGAGAGGCTTTCGTCAACATCATCAGTGATGTGGGTAGACTTATCAATGAGGTCTCCGAAACATTGACATGATTCAGAAGCAAGAAACTTCAATGCCTGCAAATCCCTCCATCAGACGTCACAAAAATACGAAAAAAGAGATTTTGTATACTATGTTTTTAATTTATTAAAATATATTTGAATTTTATTTTCGAAATAAAATGTTCATCGTATCTGCCAACAGAGTTTTCTCAAGAGTTTATTACCTATACAGCCTAATGATTAATAGGACTTTTATATATAATTTTTAATAGCTGATAAATACGTCAGGGCCTGAATCACACCCTTATTCTCCAATAGAGGTTTTATTCCTAATACTCTAATAGAAGTCACTCCTATTGTCACGAACAGTAGAAGAGCTATTAGTTGATTCCGTGTAATACAATAAATCGAAATTTACAAAAAAGGAATTTCAATCTATTTTTTGTTCTACCAAATCTACTGATACCGTTGGGATAAAATGCGCCCCTTTTCATAAAGTTATACTATGGATGTTATGCATATTCACTGCGGTCAATTGAAAGGAAAATCAAGAGGGCGAGAAAAATTTAATCTCACATATATATTACAACAACACAAGGCGATGAAGTAAAGTGTCGCCAGGCAGTAAAACAAGGCCATAAACGATAAAAAAAATCTCCATCGCCCATAAAATACCATGCTCCCGTTCTCGACCACTCCTATAGTGGAAGAGGATGATGTTTTTAAGCATGTATTGTCTATAAGTTGAAATAATTACAAATTAATGAAACTTTGGTTGGACCTTCTACTTATTATAAGTAACTAACCTACCAAATTTCAAAAAACTATATAGAATATCTTTCGAAAGAAAACGAAGTTTGAAATTAACATGCACTGTTACGGGAAATGGCTGATTTTTTGTGATTCTTCAACTTTAAGAAGAAATTAACCATATAACTAAAATGTCAAACCACTGGAAAATTTAAGGGTAGTAAATAATTGTGTTATAACTTGGTATCACTGATTAAAATAATCATTCAGAGAATAGTACATGAAATTTTTATAATAAATTTCAGCTACTCCACGCTTTTCTTCAATTGAAAGGCATAAACGTGGAAACGTTACACTCATGATGCCTCAATTTCGGCTCTGCGATACCCTTTGTTGATATACATTCTCAGTCCTTTCCAAAAGTAATGCTTGTCACTTGACATGTATTTCCAATTAATAATAAGTACAATATATTTTATTACTCATAGATAAAACGACGGATTCTTATTCCAATCGAAAAAACTGATAAGTTATGTCCATTTTCAGAGTGCAGTGATGACAACCTATGAATATATGCGTCGTTGCCAGAATGTATGGAATAAGAAATCAGTTTGTTTTTTTCATTTATGATCATAAAATAACTGTAACAATTAAACTGTTTCCTATAAACATATTAGTTAGTTTAAAGAAAGAATCACAATAAAACAAATAAATATTGGTGTAGTACAATTTTCGATATCTCTAGTGCATAGGTTGGTCACGGAAGTCAAAATAGGGTCCATTGAGCTTAAAATTGATGTAAATATTGAATCCATCTGCCTAAAAATACATAAAGTATAATAACACCAACTAAAATCAATTTGATTCAGTTGCTCTTTTTAAATATAGCAAAAATCCCGATAGCAGCTTGATGTCGAATCAGTAACTTTTAACTAGGGTTGTATAGCCAATACATCCTTAAGAGGTCCCTTTGATTTTGAGAAAATAGCTCTTCAGTCATATATCGCCAAGAGATACATCATCCCCCTTCCTCCCACCAAAAATGTTCCTCGATGAGCCCTTTCGCACACACTTCCGGTAACCCCGCTCTCCGAATATGGTCTTTTAGCCGGTAGGAAACGAGGCGTGCCATCATCCATTCCACATAACCGTAGCACGGGGCGATTACCGTAAAACGTGAGAAGATAGGAATCTGGGCTCGCCCATAGGAAGAAAACCTTTCCTTTCTCATGCGGGCATACAAGTCACCCGCCTTTTGTTTCCAGCGACTCCCATTTTCAGCTCCACGGCTAAACCACGATCCGGCGGCACGCACCCGAAAAGAACTGCTCCCCCTTCCCCATCGTCAACCCCTCCCCGGCTGGAAGCACGAACTGCTCGCTGCGGATCCGACTCGAGAGAGGAGTCCGCGAGAATTCACCGAAGCGTTGAATGACTGATCTGCACGGAGATTTCGAATGCGAGAGAATAGAATTTTCGCCGTTTTCAGGCATGCGAAAGTCGAAAGGTTCCTCAAGGAAAGAACGGAAGCGAGGAATCTTCGATTCCGACGGTGCGATGAATGTGACTACAATTTTTCTGCGCGGTGGTGATCCAAAAGCTGTGTTGCGCACGTTGACATGGCAGCAATCCGGTCAGGAAATCGTGGATCGCTTCAAAATGTGCGTGAATAATGTACATTCAGCCTCACCGAAAACGAGAAATAGTGTTTGGGACATAGCTAAAAAAATATCGAGGAAAATATACTAACTTTCAATAATATCACCAGGTCTTAAGCCGTTAATATCCCCCGATATGAACACCAGGAAATGGTTAAGACCGGAAATTTTACTCTGATATCTCAAACGTTCGTATAGATATCCGCAAAAGATTGAGGTAAAGGACTTTATTACAATCAACGACTGATTCGGAATGATTTTCATTATAGTAGAGAATATTTGAACTCTTTTGTAGTCAAACTAAAATGAGCCCACAGTTCCCGAAATAATTTGACCACTCTATACGAGATTGTTAAATAAAGAATCATCCTTTAAAAAAGCAAAAAATCGAGCCTCTGACCCGAACCAATGGGGAACCCTATATAGGAAACCACTCCAGGCTAATATTCTCACGTTCATTCACAAAACTCATCGTCTCTGAGGCACAAATATTAGCTCCATGAGTGGATTCGAATGCAAACACTGCAACTACCAATGTCCGCGTCAGTCGCTTCTCGCCCTCCGTCAGAGGACGATTGAAAGGAAAGACTCGGGGGGGACGAACCCCGTATAAAGACCGTCATTCAAGACGCGGTCGTAAATACTCCATCGGGACGAGACAAGTGATGGTGGTTGGAGATGGGGAGGGGAGGGACTCCCCTTTCGATTGACCCCTCTCCACCCCGCGGGCGAAGACATATGCGTCCGAAACGGGCAAACGAAGCGTCAACGTATCGGAAACCGGAACGCTTTTTCAGAAAAGGACGGAGGGACGAAGCAGTCTTGGGGGGCGGGGGGTCTATTTCATGCATGTTTGGAGGTCGAGTGGAAAGGGAAAGTGGAAATGAACCCTCCCCTCTCCTGCCCTCTCTCGCCCACACACCTCCCCTTCCTCCTCCCCCTCTTCTCACCCCCTCTGCCGCCTCTCATGCCCAATTACCTCCGCGACCCCCCCCCCCCTGCAATCTTCCTCCCTCCTTCCCACCCTCCATCCGCT
>WURS02042130.1:0-11229 GCA_011762765.2 Rhinocypha anisoptera
TCTCTCTTATTTCTCTCTCTCTCTCACACTCTCTCTCTCTCTCTCTCTCTCTTTCATACTACTTTCTCTCTCTCTCTCTCTCTCTCTCTCTTTTACTACTCTCTCTCTCTCTCTCTCTTAAAAAGTATAATTAAAATTGATTTAAATTTTTTTAAAATAAACTTTAGAAATAGTTCGGATCAAAAACTGATGTTTTTAGCCATTTCTTCACTTGGTCACTGTGCAAAATTTGATGCAAATTATTGTTGTAGGTACGAGACTTTCTCTTGTTGCCCTTGTATTTTCTACCACAATCTTCTTCTTTTGCTATATAATCAAACAATCGATTGATACTATTGATACCCTTGATTTGCTTTATCATTGAGGACAATTTGTTCTCGTCTTGTGGTGGGCGTGGCGGAGAAAATAGGTTAACATTGGATAGATTCGCCACAGGTTGTATTTGGGGTTGTGGTGGGCGTGGCATGGAAAATAGACCAAAATTTGATGAAGACTTCATAGGTTGTGGTGGGCGTGGCATGGAAAATAGGCTAAAATTTAATGGATTCGCCACAGGTTGCTTTGGTGGTTGCGGTGGGCGTGGCATAGAGAATATCCGTCTAATTGCCTTAATTGGCTTTCTGGGCTTTGGTGGGGGAGGAGGGGCTAGCGTATTTACACCATACAAGTTTTCGGTTGGCCTTACTATGGGTTTTGATGCGGATTTCCCGGAGAACCGGTTTACATCGTACAAGTTTTCGGTTGACCTTACTATGGGTTTCGATGCGGGTTTTACGGGTAACCGATTTACACCGTACACGTTTTCAATGGGCTTTACTTTGGGTTTCTGGTAAGGTTTCACGAGTGACCGGATTGCACCGTACACGTTCTCAAAAGGCTTTGCTCTGGGCTTCGATACGGGTTTCACGGATAACCGGTTTACACTGTACAAGTTTTCGGCAGGCCTTACTACGGGTTTCGATGCGGGTTTCACGGGTAACCGGTTTACACCGTACAAGTTTTCGACATGCTTTACTATGGGTTTCGATGCGGGTTTTACGAGTGATCGAATTGCACCGTACACGTTCTCAAATGGCTTTGCTCTGGGCTTCGATACGGGTTTTACGGGCACCCGATTTACACCGTACACGTTCTCGATTGGCTTTGCTATGGGCTTTGATGTGGGTTTTCGGAATAACCGGTTTATACCGTACACGTTCCCAATTGGCTTTGCTATGGGCTTTGATGCAGATTTTACGGGTAACCGGTTTACACCGTACACGTTTTCGTAAGGCTTAATCCCAAGTTGTGATCGGCGTGGCTTTGGAATTGTGTTTGCACTTTGAAGGTACTCCTGTATTGATTCTGGTAGTTGAGGCTTTGATGATTGGGGATTCGTGGTGAAGCCAAGCTATAAGATGGTTAGTTTTAAGAAAATTTTGATTAGTTTGATAATTTCTATCTCTTCAACTTACCCCAAGTTTGACTTTATTGAAAAAGCCTTTATTTTTCTTCTTTTTCTTCTTCCCCTTTCCTTCAAGTAGCTTGTCTAGTTTTCGAAACCCATAAATTGGTTCATTCGTATCTTGTTTTGGATATCTCGTAGGTTTTGCTGCCTGTTGATAAATTGGTTCCGTCTGTACTACTGGTTCTGAAGACGTTGTTTGTGACTGACCCTTCGGTTGTTGAGACGTTGCTTGCAATTGACTAAGTAGTTCTTGTAACGTTGTTTGTGACTGATCCTTCGGTTGTTGAGACGTTGCTTGCAATTGACTAAGTAGTTCTTGTAACGTTGCTTGCGACTGCCCCATTGATTGTTGTAACGTTGCTTGCGACTGCCCCATTGATTGTTGTAACGTTGCTTGCGACTGGCCCACTGGTTGCTGATATTGTTTTTGCTGCTGAAGCGGAGACTCTTCAAGACTTGATTGTTGCAACTGTTGCATATATTCTCGCAACTGCTGAATCTGTTGCTGTTGCAACTGTGCCAGCTCTCGAAGTGGATCCTTTGACTTCTCTGGTTCCACTTGTGCTTGTGGATCGATCTTCAGTTGAGTTTTCTGAAGAAGTTTGGCTATTTCCTGCTGTTGTGCTTGAATTTGCTCTTCCAGATCTTCTGGATTTGGTTGGGACGGCACTATAGACTGATCCGGAGATTTCAGTTGTTGTTCGGGTTGTTCTATTGATTGTTTCTTAGACTGTTCGTTAGAAGGCTTCTTGAGCTTATCTGTTGATTTCTTAGATTCCACTTGTTGCTTTGCTTGTTCTTTAGACTCTTTTTTAGACTGTTCTGTTGATTGTTTCTTAGACTGCACTGACAAATCTGACTCCTCCTCTGACTCCTCCTTCTCTGACTCATCTTCCGATTTCTTAGAAAATTTCACTTGTAGCTCTGGCTGTGGTTCTTTTGAGTCGTTTTTGGGCTTTTCATTTGAAGGTATTTTGGACTGTTCTTTCAAGGACTTCTTTGATTGCTCTTCCAATTGCTTCTCAGACAATTCTTTTAAGGATTTCTTTGACTTTTTTTCCGACTGCTTCTTAGACGGTCCCTTAAAGCATATCTTGGAGCGTTCCTTCGAATGTTCTCTAGACTTGACAGAGTCAGTTGTTGTTGTTGTTGTAGAGTTTAGTTGAGATGAGAATAGGGTAGTGTTGTCATCTTGAGAGTAAGATGATGATAAACCTATTTCAAAGAAGAATTATTTTTAAACTAAGATAGTTTTAGTATATATATATACTCACTAATGTCATAGCTTTTCCGGTGCCTCTCGTGATAAGTTGTCGTGTCCTCACAACAACAAAACATTTTCAAGCATCTATAACACTTTTTCGTCGATTTCCACACTCTTCGAAGGCCTCTACCCTGCCAACGTAACGGACCTCCCCAGCACCCTCTGTGCCAATTGAATTCGCAACACCAAATAAGCCCACATAACAGTACGTCATAGACTAGAACCAATCCGGCTAACCATAGAAATGAGTGTAGTGTTTGAAGCAAAAACCACGTCCAAAAGTTGCCGCCATTGTTCTCTTCTTCGTTGCTGTCGTATCGTTTGAATCGAATCGGCTTGCCATAGACCAAAGATGGATGTAGAAAAACCAAATGTATGTGTAAGTAAATGAGCATTGGAAACAGCGGTAACAAAGCGATTGGAACAAAAGGGAACGAGGTTTTATTTGATTGTTATTAATTTAATTAACGCTTAAACTTGGATTAATCTGATTTATGGGGAAAATATATTTTGAACTTTAGTTTAAATTGCGTAAAATATGCGTGTTTTTAAAATTTTTGGATACTAGCATTGAAGCCCGTTGTTTATATTATTTAAGGATATAGCTTATAAATTCCCCAATTTTTGAATAAGTTTAATTAACCTATCCTTATAATGGTTACTTTGTAACCGAACCAAAAGGTTTGTTCGAGCCTTGCAGTTCTTCTTCAAGAAGCAAAGAAATGAAGAAAGAAAAATCAGTTGTGCGCATGCGCGTTGCTTCTTGTGTGTGTGTGTGTGTGTGTGTGTGTGTGTTGCGCATGCTTTCAGTTTGATTTTGCGTGTTTCTGAGGTTTTTAACTAGTATAATTATTAATTAGTAGTAAAAGGTTAATAATATTTAACCCTTTCGCTCCCGATCGGGACTTATGTGTCCCGCTTATTCAATTTAACGATATAAAGCTTTTATCTTTTACTGTCTTTTACTGATCAATTTTAACAAGCTTTTTTACTGATAATCTTTGCGATCGAAAGAGTTAATAATATTTTAATATACAGTAGCGCCCCAGGAGCACGCATACAAAATAGAAAGGGAAATCTGTTGTGCGCATGCGTTGCTCTTTGTGTTGTGCATGCTTTTAGCAGCTCCCCGGTGTGTAGTGCGCGATCAGTGTTCCTGGGGCGCTACTGTATAATTTCGATAAACAATATTTTAATTTTCAAAAAAAAACTTATTTACAAAATTACAAGAAAGCTTATTTTGCGTAGATTATTTTTTTGTATTAAAAAAAGAATTTTATTGAAACTCTACTTTTGGTTGCAAGATGACAACTTTCCCTCTACTTCGTTTTTTACCATATATAGTTCTTTTCACTTGGTAAACTCGGCCCGTGGTTGATTCCAACGGTGCCTCAGCTAAAAACGACGATTTTGCTGATTCCGGGCACCTCTCCTCATCATGCCCAATAATCCACTGATACCCTTGATATGTTCGGTGCTTTTGATCTGTTCTAACATGGGCATCTGTGGCATTGGCAGCGTGGTGATCTGGCTCCAGTCTAGAGAGTTACGAGTTAACATTAGATCCCAGACATTGGCGTTTTGTACGTTACCTGTCTTCAGACCCCAGCCCTCGTCTCCCAGTGCGTGAAATGATCCCTGACCCCAGACATTAGATTGTAGGTGTTGCTTAGGCTCTTTTGGTGGTATGTCATCCAGAAAATAGAATGGATCCCGGTTGATTAGATCTACTACTGCTTGACTGTAGGGTTGCGAAGGTCTTTTCACTGGTTGATTTTGGGATGGCGGTGGGCGTGGCCTTTCAATAGTTACTACTCTTGATTGATTTTTCCTCACTGGTGAATTTTGGGGTTGCGATTGTCGTATCCGAGAAAATAAGCTAACATTGGATAAATTCGTCGCAGGTTGCCTTTGGGGTTGCGATGGGTGTGGCCTGGAAAAAGTTACTATTGCTTGGTGCGTCATTAGTGGAATTTGAGGTTGCGATGGTAGTATCCTGGAAAATAAGCTAACATTTGATGAATTCTTCGTAGGTTGCTTTCGAGGTTGCGATGGGCGTGGCATGGAAAATGTGCTAACATTCGGTGAATTTTTCACATATTGTTGCTTGTGAGGTTGAGATTGGCGTTGCGGGAAAATAAGGTTAACATTTGATAAATTCTTCACAGGTCGTTGCTTTTGAGGTTCCGATTCCCGAAAGCCAACACTCGATAGGTCAAGATTTGATAGCCTTCTTCTAGGTTGTATTTTGGGTAGAGGTGGACTTGTAAATGAAACTGGATTGAATGGGAAAATGAAATTGGTTAGATTCTTCACAGGTTCTTTTTTGGGTAGTGGTGGTCTTGGCATTGAAAATGTAAATATGTTTGAACTTGATTGATTCTTTGTAGGCTCCTTTTGAGGTTGAGGTGGACTTGAAAATATCTTATTAATCCACGGTTTTCTTGTTGGTCTTTTTCTTTTGGGTTTCGGTGAACTTGGTGAACTTGATGTACTTGAAAATTTAAATAGGTTTGAACTTGGTAGATTTGTCATTGGTTGCTTTTGGGATTGAGGCAAACTTGGCATGGAGAATATGTTTGGACTTGGTACCTTTTTGGCTTTTGGTAGAGATAGCGTGGGCATAACAATTGCATTTGGTCTATATTCCACAGTTGACGTTTTGGGCTTTGGAGGCGGAGCTACCTTGTTTACACCATACACGTTCTCGGTGGGCTTTACTGTGGGTGGCACCGGTGGCCGAGTTACACCGTACACGTTTTCGGTAGGTTTAACACTGGATTTCGGTACGGGTTGCACCGGTGGCCGAGTTACACCGTACACGTTTTCAGTAGGCTTTACTGTGGGCTTCGATGCGGGTTTCACGGATGACCGAGTTGCACCGTACACGTTTTCTGTAGGTTTTACACTGGATTTCAGTACACGTTGCACCGGTGGCCGAGTTACACCGTACACGTTTTCAGTAGGCTTTACTGTGGGCTTCGAAGCGGGTTTTACAGCTAACCGGGTTGCACCGTACACGTTTTCGGTAGGCTTAACCCCGAGTTGTGATCGGCGTGGCTTTGGAATCGCGTTTGCACTTTGAAGGTATCCCTGCATTGATTCTGGTTGTTGAGTCCGATGTGGCTTTTGTGATTGGGGATTCATGAGGATGCCCAACTATATGATAGTTAGTTTTAAACAATTAATTAGTTTTATAACTCTTTTAATCCACTCTCTTCAACTTACCCCATGTTTGACTCTATCGTAGATACCTTTCTCCTCTTTTCTCTTTCTTCTTCTCTCTCCTTCGGCAACACGTTGATGATCTGCTTGATGTTTGTCTGGTTTTCGACGCCCATAAATTGGTTCAGCCGTATCTGGTTTTCGACGCCCATAAATTGGTTCAGCCGTATCTGGTTTTCGACGCCCATAAATTGGTTCAGCCGTATCAGGTTTTCGATACCTTGAAGGTTTTGCTGCCTGTTAATAAATTGATTACGAATGACACACTGGTTGTGGATAAGTTGTTTGCAAATAACTTACTGATTGCTGAAACGTTTGCTGTTGTTGTTGTTGTTGCTGTTGTCGTTGTTGTTGTCGTTGTGATTGTTGTTGTTGCTGCTGTTGTCGTTGTTGTTGTCGTTGTAGTTGTTGTTGTTGCTGCTGTTGTTGTTGTTGCTGTTGTTGTTGTTGCTGTTGTTGTTGTTGTTGTTGTTGCTGTTGTTGTTGTTGTTGTTGTTGCTGCTGCTGTTGCTGCTGCTGTTGTTGTTCCTGTTGTTGTTGCTGCTGTTGTTGAGCTTGCAATCGATTCATTAGTTGTTGCAACGCGGCTTCCGACTGGCCCGTTTGTAGCTGTTGCTGAACCGTAGATCTTCGTTGCCTTGATTGTTGCAACAGTTGCAGCTTTTCAATATACTCTCGCAACTTCTGAATCTGCCGCTGTCTCAGAGGCAAAGACTCTCGAGAGCTTGATTGCTGTAATTTTTCTATAACCTCCTGCAACTCCCGAATCTGCTGCTCTTGCTGAGGCGGAGATCCTCGAGGACTTGGTTGTTTCAATTTTTCAATATGCTCTCGCAACTGCTGAATCTGCTGCTGTTGCATATGCTCTCGCAACTGTTGAATCTGCGTCTGTTGCAACTGTACCAAATCCTGAAGAGGATCCTTTGACTCCTCTGGTGCCACTTGAGATTTTGGATCAACCTCCAGTTGAGTTTCCTGAAGAAGTTTGGCTATTTCCTCCTGCTGTGCACGGATTTTCTCCTCCAGATCTTCTTGGTTTGGTTGGCGCGGATCTGTCGACTGATCTGGAGATTTCAATTGTTGCTCTGCTTGTTCTGCTGAGTGTTTTTTAGACTGCTCTGACTGTTCTTTTTTCGAAGGCTTCTTAGACTCAACATCTTTCGATCTCTTAGATTTCACTTGCTGCTCTGCTTGTTCTTTTGAGCCTTTTTTAGAATGATCTTTAGAATGGTTTATAAACGGTTCTTTCAATTGCTTTTTTGATTGCTCTTTCTCTTGCTTCTCAGGCAATTCTTTCAATTGTTTCTCCGAATGCTTCTTAGACGGTTCCTTAGAGGGTGTCTTGGAGAGTTCCTTCGAGTGTTTCTTAGACTTAACGGAGTAAGTTTTTGTTGTTGTAGAGTTTAGTTGAGGTGAGGTCATCGTAGTGGGGTCATCTTGAGTGTAGCTATAGGATGTTGAAGAGCCTATTTTATTTTAAAAGAGAAAGTAGATTTAGAGTAAGATAATTGCATCGTATATACAAACACTCACTAATTTCATAGCTCTTTCGATGCCTCCCATGATGAGTTGTCGAACTGTCCTCACAACAACAAAGCATTTTCACGCATCCATAACACTTTTTAGTTGATTTCCACACTCTTCGAAAACCTCTACCCTGCCAGCGTAAGGGCCGCCCTAAACATCCCTTATGCCAATCATATTCGCAACACCAGATGAGTCCACCTATTAGGACGTCATAGACTAGAATCAATCCGGCTAGCCACAGGAATGAGTTTAGAGTTTGAAGTCCCAACCACGTCCAAAAGTTGCCATTGTCGTCGTCTTCTTCTTCATTGTTGTATCGTTTGAATCGAACAATTGGCTTGCCATGAACCACTGATGGAAGTAGAAGAACCAAATGTATTTGTAAGTAAATGAGCATCGATGAGTTGCACATTTACTTACAAAAATCGGTAACAAAGCGATTTGAGCAAAGTGAACAAGATTTTATATTTGACAAGTTTTGCAAAGTGTTAATCTGATTAACCCATTATGCTCCACTGTCCAATCCAGTCTAAACATTAAGCCATAATTTGATTTTCAGAGTTGTAAACTTTAATTATTGTTGCTTCTTTAGTATAACTGTGTTTAATAATATTAAAACTTGACAAAGTATACAGTTTTGAATTAACCCTTTCGCTCCCTACTGCGCTATTGAGACGTATGTGTCTCGCTCATTCAATTAGCAATATAAGGCTTATCTTTTACTGATAATCTTTGGAATCGAAATGGTTAAATTCTAGCATTGAAACCCGTGATTTATATATAATTTATTAAAAAATTTTACTCTATTTGGAGTGGTTATTATTGTTGCTGTTGCTGTTGTTTTCTCTTTTGCAACTCGTCCCAGGACAAAAACTTGAAGTTGATAATCTCCTTAATCGACATGGGTTTTCGCTTTGCAAAAGATGGTGACCCGGGGTGTGTGGCTCTTGACAAAGGCAAATCTGGCCTTTCGATAGGAATTCGCAATGGTGGCAGAGAAGGTTTGGCCTGTGTTGGATCGGATGTCCTCTGAAGGCGTGGCCTAGGTGATAGAGTCGAAAGTCTTGTTGGAGACGATGGTTGTTGTTGCGAGGGCAAAACCGAAAGTCGTGGAATTGAGGGAAGATAAAATCCAGTTTGATTTGATGATGATGATGGAGATTGAATAATTCGATTCGATTGTGGAGTGAACGTTGATCGAATCTTATTTCGCGGCGGAAGCGGCGGCGGAGTGGAAGATTGTTGCGAAAGTCGTGAATTGAGCGAAGGCAGCGGTGGTAGAGAAGCCGGAAGTGAGGTTCGAAATGGTGAGCTAATTAGATCACTTGGATATGTTGTTGGAATTGACCGTGTTGGAGTTGAAAGAGTAGAAGATGAAAATGTAGAAGGCCTCGATAAGGTAGACGTAGGAGAAGACAATGAAGAAGGGTTTAAAATTGTTCCATACTCTGGTGATTTGGAATTCTTGAACCGGCCAAACTTTGAAAACAGACCCTAAGCGTTAAATTAATTTTTAAAAATTAATTTGATTTTCAAAAATTTTATCTAGTTTACATTTTAAAAAATTTGAATCATAAGAAATTGAATTAAACCAGATTGAAGATATTCTGGTTTTATGCCTATGACTAGGCCTATGTCAAGTTGTCTCTGTCTCTGTCTCTGTCTCTCTCTCGCGGCTGCCTTTGACAATGCTTTGATATTGTCAAACTAGACAAGATAGATGGTAGCACAAATTAGCACTTTTTTGCGCGGTGAGAACAACCATTGAGCATGCGTGTTAGTTACGCGACATGCGGCACGAGAAACTTGCGCATGCGTAGATCTAGGATCAGCAAAATGACCCCAAAACCAAACAAAAGTCATATGAAAAACTAAAAACAGATCGACTTACTTTATGCATAAATCGTTTCATAAAGTTCTTTTTCTTCTTCTTGGTTTTGGTTGTTGTCGCAGACCAACCGTCCTCTTGATGGAATGATGAAGAAGTTTCTGTTGGTTGGTCTACTTCAGATTCTTCTTGTTGTTGTTGTTGTTCTGGAGACGTCATCGGCTGATTATATATTTCAAGTGGATCCAATTTAGTAGGTTTCGGATAGGTTTTAGGAAACTTTTCCAATACTCTTTGCAGAAATGACGGCTTTGTTTGCGACGGTTGCTGCTGCAACTTCTGTCGCCGCTGCATCAGCTGCATCTTGAGCATCAGTTGCGCAATCTCTCGTTGCTGTGCAAGGATTTGCTGCTTTAGTGTGACGGGCTGCTCCTCCTCCGCTTCGTCGTCTTCGTCTTGCTGTGGCTCCATTTCAATGGGTAAATCTTGATTGGAAAGTAGTGTTTGAAGAACAGTTTCAAGGGAAGAGTCTGGTGTAAAAGAAATTAAAGTAAATGATAATGCTAGAACCCAAAATTGAGTCAAATTGAGTACAAACTTTTATCTATTTTATTTTTCCTTTTCTGCTCAAGATGTTCCTTATAGGTTGCAAAGTCTTTACAGCAGCAGTAATAGAAAAACTCTCCGATGCAAGTTGCCAACTTGGCTATCACTTTCCAGCACAGAGCCAACGTTTTCTTGATGAGATTGAATTGAAACCACAGAAACTTATACCCAAAAGCATCGGAGTCAAAGTCGTGAAGACAGACAAAGACGAATAGGAAGAAGTCGAGCATCAAAAGTGCCATTGCTAGCCACTGGATTGAGAAGGGAAGTCGATCGAGAAACCACTGGAATACTCCATCATCATTCGCATTATTGGAATAGGCTGTCCTGGTGTACATCGGAAATGGTAGCAAAACTATCAGAAAGGCAAAGTTACGAGTAACAAATCCAGTCATAAACAAGGAAACAGTTTTAAATCTAGATATAAACTAATTTAATTAAAGTGTTAATAATTAAACTAATTAACGCGTATTTTAACTCTTTTGCTTCCGAAAGCGCTTTCGGGACGTATGAGTCCCGCTTATTCAATTAGCAATATAAGACTTATCTTTTACTGATACTCTTTGGAATTGGAAGGGTTAAGACAGATTAGGTTAGGTGTTAAGTTAGGTTAGATTAGGTTAAATTGATTGCTTTCTCTTCTTAACCCGTTCGCTCCCTAAGGCTCTATCGGGACGTATGTGTCCCGTTCATTCAATTAGCGATATAAAGCTTATCTTTTGCTGATAAACTTTGAGATCAAAAGAGTTAAATTTACATTAGAAATACTTTTTAATTGAGATTGCTTCGATTCGATGACAAAAAGAGTGAATAGAAGGATTAACCTTTCTTCGTAGGTTTATTTCCTTGTACAACTGGTGAATTTTTTGCCTTTTCAGCCTTCCGTGCCTGAACCTGATTCCATGATGGTATTTTATAATTTACGATATGTTGTACATCTTTTCTCGTGATTTGCCTTTTGGGACTTTGCGGCGGGGTGGCGGGTTTTGGAAGAGGTACCGGATGTTTCGGGGTTTGGAGTTTTGCCGGATGTGGCGGTGTTTGGGGTTTTGCCGGGCCTTTTGGTGTTTGAAGTTTTACCGGATGTTGAGTTGGGCCTGAAGAGAGAGAAAAGCATTAACCCTTTCGATCCCGAAGATTATCAGCAAAAAATAAACTTTATATCGCTGATTGAATGAGTGGGACACATAGGGGAGATTCACAAATCACGAGAGAGAGAAAATTTTTTTTTAATACCCGGGTACCCCCATCTGTGAGAAAACCGTGATTTTAGGACATAACCCCCCCTTCCCCTCAAATCTCATGTGAGATCGAAAAAAATTTATTTTGTTA
>WURS02042141.1:0-11229 GCA_011762765.2 Rhinocypha anisoptera
GGGGTGGGTGGGTGGAGGACGGCGAGATGGAGTTCGCGGTCTTGTATAGGGGCGGGGATCTCGGAGGGGGGGTAGCAGAGTAATTTTGGCGAAATTGAGATCGCCATATCTCCTTGCACCCGTGAACCATCACGCTCCATCAATCGAGGTGCGATCGCTTATTACTGATAATCTAACGTTTACTTCCTTCATCACACGCCCCATCCACGGCGCAGGGTATAAAATCCAAACGTATATATATATATATATTTATAACCATGATGGCACCAGTGAAATCCCCTCTATAACAGATAGTCATATATACGAGTACAATATTAACATTTATTTCGCTCATCTTATTATGCACACGTATGATGGTACTTTATTATAAAGTGAAATTATGCATCACTAAAGATAATGAATTTATTATGTTTTTTTAGGCTCATTAAGGCAGTTTTACAAGCATGAACAAGTAAACTAGGCTCATACAGATTTTATTGAAAAAATGAACAGACATATGCACTATTACTGTTCAATCTGTTATTGATATTGTAAAGGGCAGGTTATTGATGTAGTAATGCTAACGTGCCACCTAGGGGGTTGGCGCGGGGGGATGGGCGGGAGTGAATATTTTACTAACTAGAATAACTGGAATATTAGTTGACCCATAAAATTTCAACTTATTTCAACAATTTTAAATGCGGATTGGCTATTCCTGAATTCATTATTATCACATTAGTTACAAGACGATCATTCGATCAAGTGATGCTATAAAATTAATTAAATTACGAATTTTTAAAGAAGAAGAAAAAGAATTAGAAAAAAATTAGGAAAACTAAAAATTTTTGAAAGGAATTAAATTTCTAAAAGTAACGAATTTATCAATAATATAAAGCTGCTACAGAATTTATGATACTTCCTTTAGGCATCAAGATGTGATGATGGTGATTATAAATCGCTACCATTTTCATGCAGTCCATAAATATATAATTATAATGGGGACATAGATATCTCATATTTCTAATCACAGATCGTATTCCAGTAATGGTAGGTAATAATAATAAGATGTGGTGGTACTTGAGATAAAATTATGAATCATAAATGATGTTTTCAGGAGTGCATGACTACGTCCTAATGGACATTGGTATCAAGTCCGTATTTTAAATTCATTCTCAATATTACCTCATGAGGCAAAGCTTGTTGTGCTCCTTAAGCTTTTTCTCTCTTTCCTTACGACTTCCTTAGTTTTTAATCTTTTGCAAATAAATCTCTCCAATTTTCAGATGCATCCAATTTTATTTATAGTAGTATTGACTCTAAAAGGAGATCTTACTTTGGCCTCTCTAATGTTTTTTTTCTACTATCCCCCAAAACAGAAACCGAAAGGCATTTAGTAATTATTTGAAAGCAGGAAAGAATATATAAAATACTTTTCATAGAGTTTTATGCAAAATAATTTGTGGTTCCGTAATAAGAGAAACTGTAAAATTTGCATCGAAATATGTTAAAACTGAAATAATAAAAATTTAAAAATCATACTACCTACGATACTTACTTTCACTATTAGCATGAATGTTTTTGTTCTTTTTTTTGATGACTTTTAGTTTAGGAATTTAATGTTCATTTGCCTTATTTTTCATGCTGTATGGGATTTTATTGACATTAAATTAAGGTATGACGTGATCTAAGGTACGACTCAAATGCATCATAATATAAGTCAATAAGCATTATAAATTATATAGATTATAAACCTCTCTACTATGAATTCTCATTTCTATTTCCAAACTCCTTTAAACTGTTTTCACAAACTCGTTATTCCTCATCTTCTTCTTCAGCCACTAAGCACGTTTTGTACTGCCTATCATTTACCCATAATTTATATTTTATGACTATTTTAAGGACCAGTAGAACATTTTGTGCTAGCACGAAGCTAAAACTTTCAGCTATTTTTCCATAATGCGACAGAGTTATGACAGATGGAAAGCACACAGTACCCTACATTATTACATGTTAATGTAATCTTCTATTACCTTATAATACTTACAGATAGTAACTTGGAAAACAATTATGTCTATAATGAAAATGTAATTTTAACCTCGGTCTCAACTACTAAACGGCTGAAATATTTTTCCAATAGCTTCATAATCGATATTTGGCCGAAGCTGCCATTGTGGTACTAATGCCTTTCTTTTGTCCAAGAAATATGGATGATTAGGTAAAAGACTAAAAGAGAAAGGAAAGGGAAAGTCACGATGTATTTTTTACGCAACCTAGTTGCCTATCATAACTTCCTCAACGAGTGCTTTTATTATGCTCAACTTTTACGGAGAGATTGTCTCCTGTTGGTCACCGGCAGGATTCTTTTGAAATAATTTTTTAAAACTAATTAACGTCAGTGGAGCTCAGACATCAGAATAATATCAAAAACTAAACGAAAAATCCGTCGCCAAAACCTACACTCGTTGAAGCTTCATTGTAATTTCACTCGACGGAAGACGATACTTCACGACGATTATGTCATATTGATAAGCAATTATGTATTATCTGCATATTGCATTAGTAGTTTTTCACTAAGACCCATAGATACAGTCCGTGAATGAACAATGAATTAACTTCTGAATTTGTACTTGCTACATTAACGATGTTCTTGAGAAAATGGATGAAGGCGATCTTCAAACAATTATTTCTGTTACAGTTCCGTCTATACGAGAATTTTAATGAAGAAATATGTGCTGACCAATGATTACCAATTTTGCCAACGAATTTGGGAAGAGAGCCTGGTGACAGCTGCCCTCCGTTTATCCCTTGTTAATGCTTTTTATGGCCATTAGTATGAGAAACTCAGGAAGCTATGAATCATAATTCCTCCGCCATTCGTCGCCAAGGAAATTATTCGACCACGCCTCACGGTCAAGCGGTCAGTCATCTACATTTTTAATTTTCTCTGCGCGTTGAATG
Source organism: Rhinocypha anisoptera (assembly GCA_011762765.2). NCBI lineage: Eukaryota > Metazoa > Arthropoda > Insecta > Odonata > Chlorocyphidae > Rhinocypha > Rhinocypha anisoptera. The sequence continues at coordinate 2,938 of WURS02042141.1, forward strand.
TGTGACGTTGACACAAAAAATTTTATGCGTACAAAATTATAACAACGGAACGCTATATTATGCCTCTCTATGTATAAAATGTCTATAACATTAATTTAGTTCACTAAGGATTGAATTACACACTTATCATGTATAAGTGTGAATTTTCTCCGAGTTTAAGGGGTAAAGCCATCTACACATTAACATTGGCACACTACGCGTAAAATAAATCACATTGTCTTTAGTAGCCTTAAAGATTTTATTGATATTCCTTCTAAGAAATGCAACTTTATGCACAGGGTTATTTATGGAAGATGGTCAATGATTATCTAATTTCATAATATATTTTAATTGGGAATTTATTCCGTGACCCTTTACGCCATTTTGATTCCTCAGATATCTTTTGGTTTTCAATTAGGCTTTCCAGATTCATGAAAAGTGTGAAGAAATATTATCGCATACTAAGGGGTTATCAGCACTCTGATTTCTTTTTTTTTATTCTTTGCGGAGTCATAAAATCTTCGACATTTATTATTTGAAAGAATATTTTACGAAAGGCAACATTTAGCAAACAAAGACTTAAATTTAGCAGATAAGGTCGCCATCGGCAACCAAAGGTGCAAACTACACATAAATTGTCATGCCGCGAAGGATTTTTATTACCCGTGAGGTTTGGATGAGGAAGAGGGATAGCTCAGCATTTAAATTGGCATAATCATCTGTTTGCGATCGCGTCCTAATCCCTTTTCTTCCACATCATGGAAGAGCTTAGTGGTTTTGGGGGGTGGGGGAGGGGCGCTGTTGGAATGCAATCCTCGCAATGCGGGTCGAATTTCGCTGCTCCTGCCCTTTCGAGTGGGGCGAATGCCATATGAGGCGAATGACGAAAGAGCAAGGGTTCCTCGTGGGGGCAGCTATCCGTTAACGGAAGCATTGTGTAGCGATCGTGAGGCCGCGGATTCCTATCGGGGGTGGGGGGAGGGGGGGGCGGACAGGGACCGGGAAGGGACTTTGGAGGGATAAATCAAAGATGAGAGATGGTGGGCGAAGGCACACGGTGGGAAGCCGGTGACAAATGAAGGAGGTAATGCGTGGGCCGTTAACAGCGAGGACAGTACGAGAAGGGTCCGCCTCAACACTCCCCGCCTCCGCGGGGAGTGATGGCCGAGCCGGGGAACGAAGCTAACACTACGCGACTGTGTGCGTCATATTCGTGTGTGTGTGTGTTATGAGAGCGGTGCGTACGTGGGGCCTTGAGTGTTTGTGCGCGCATTTCGGCGTGCGGTTGTTTTCGTGTGGTCCGCACGACGAAAGGAATCGCCCGGTGGGTGGAGAGGACGGAGCAATGTCTGGGTTTGGGATAGGACGCCTAGCGCATTTCCAACTGATTGATCAATTCACATCACGTACTCCGGTCGCTGCGAAATGATTGATTCCTCGTGGGTTCAGTCGGTTTGGATAGGTCAGGAGGAGGAGGCGATTGGACGCCGGGCAGTGTATTGGATGCCCGTTTCGTGAGAGCTCGCTATTTGTAAATAAAGTTCCACCTCTCCTAGCCGTTTCCTTCCTCTCATCTGGCCGGTGTTTTGCACTTTAGTTTATTCTGTTCGTTTGTTTTTCTCCATTTTAACCCAAGCGACATGTGATTTGCATTATGCCTAATGTAATGGGTGAAATTTTATATCCGGTTACGCAACTGAATCTTTACGCTTTAAGAAGTGAAATGCCAATAGTAAATGCATACTGTGGGCGCAAATATAAATGCACATCCCTCCTAGCCGTTTTCTTACTCTTATTTGGCGGTTATTTGCACTTTAGTGTTCACTGCTTGTTTCTTTTTGTCAAAACTCAAGTAAATCGTGACTTCTATTACTACGAGTATTCTAATCACATGTCCGTATTATATCAAAAGTCGGACCCAACTCTATTCGAAATATGGAATTAGATATCCAGATACGTAACTCCATAAGCGAAGTAACTATACGCTCTAGGAAAAGAAAGGGCGAATTTTCAATGTTAAAGGTGGGCACAAACAAAGATTAATGTGCGATTACGAGCGTATGTGTGCGCATATTTGTGTATAATATATGTATATATATCAAGTCAGACATATATTTTCAAACAAAATCAATCCGCAACAAGAGGGATAATAACAAGTGGTGTAAAACGTTTTTGACGTTGCCTTTTGACGTATTGATGTCTAGATGTTGGGAATAAGAGTACTTTCAATCCACGAAGAATAACAGATGACCTTAATAATAAGTGGAATCTATGGAGGAAAAAGCTTTTAAGCTTTCAATGATCTAGATTTGGACAGAAAAGAAAACTGCCTGCTAAACACCAGCGCAGGGTTCATCAATCATCCCACATGCCCAGGATTCCACGAGAATTTGGCAAAGATTGAGTTCGTGACATATTGAAACTCACTGTCCGTACAAGGCCCTTTGAGGCCGAAGTAAACCAGGCAATCCATCAAAACTGAGTAAATGAAATTTGACTGATAGAATATCAAATGTAATGACATGGAGAACTTACTACTTGATTTTACTGCGCATCAATTGCTAAAAAAATGTGGATATGGTTTGTTGAATATTATATGATGCGCGAATGGTATAAAACATCCTCAATATACTCTGATAACCGCTTTTAGTAAAAAAAATAATGCAATGTCATTCATGGGTAATTTCATGTCATTCCTTTCTCATTCTAATACCTGTATGCGCAAGGATAGTATAGAAAAACACATGCACACGCATATAGCGAGTATTTGCAGTTAGTGCCGCCTCTCACATCCCAGACGCCAACGTTCCTTATCATTCAAGTCTCCCCTGGCTGCAGTCCTTTCCCACTTCCTTCTTCTCAAAATACTTTTCCTCCATTTCCTTCGTCGTCTCCGTTTATTTTATGCTTCATTCCAGTTCCTTTGATTCCTGTATCCTTGATTCCTCTGTCATTCGTATTTTAATGTCCACACAATGTGCCAATTTTATATCGTTCAATTGTATATCAAGAATTGAATTTGCAAATTTAATTTTTTTTCCAAAAAATCCCATTTCTAACATAGACTTTTAATGTTAAACCACAGTGTCTCCCTCAGTATAACTTCAGAAATATCGTTGTTGATGATCCGCACGTTAGACTGGTACGTCATTAGTGGTTCTGTCATTGTTTGTTGCAATTTCCAAGTTTTTTATTCCACAACACTGAATGCACTGCTTTAATGATATATTTCCATTTACTAACTTTTTTCAGTGTCTCTGTTATCCTTCCTCTTTTTTTTATCGCAACTCCAACGTATTGGTCGAAGTTTTTTATATTTTTTCCACTTATTCCCAATTCATTATATGCCTTGTAACGTCAGATTTAATTTTAACATTATGCTCATCGGGAGTAAACCAAAGAAAACGCAGCACACTTCCCAATTTATGTCTTTATTCACTCGTGTCTCACTTAATACTCTCCACGCTCCGCACTCGACAGTCCCCGCTATCACCTTCCAACAATCCCCCCTCTTCTCTTTACATAAACATAATCAATTACATTCCAACAATCCATTATCCTAAATTACACTTCACATTAATAACAATGAAATAATTGGCCAGCACACAACATCACGACAATAGGCCAGACGTTACAGCCTCTATTAATTTATTTAATAAGTATGCAATATATATTTGGCTTTTTGATACGGCAACTTGGTCGTCCACAAAGGGTTTTTCATCCATCGATATTCCTTATGGGCAATATTTCCTCTCCCATTTATCTAAGACTTCATACAAATATATTTTGAAGCGTGTTAGAGGAGAGTTAAGCAGCCTTGTTTGACACCCGTTGTTTGTGCAAATGTCATGGAGGTTGAATTTCCAATAGTGGCAACAGCTTGAAAATCTCTGTATAATTATTTTATTGCATTAATGTACGCCTTATTTAAACCTGCTTCTCCCATGGTCGTCCATAGTTTATTGAGGGGGACTAAGTTGAATGGCCTTCTCATGATGTGGAGTTTCTACCTTTTGATAATTTCTACTCTATTAGGCATCTTAACGTATATATATTTTCCATAATGACCGACATGATAGAAAACCGCTTTATTCTCTTGCTTCTTTCGCCTCCTTCTCTATTCTAGCCTTTATGATCCTTCCATACAAACTTCCTACACATGTTGTTACACTTATTCCTCCAGAGCTTCCACATTCATTTCCATTTCACTTGTTATAACTGGAAGTTAATTTTGTCATAAATTTGCGGGATTATGGTTTGTGAAGAGGGGCTACTCGAGGTCAGTTGTCTTAGAGGCCGAACGGAAAATGGTATTGCAAAGGTGATGGGTTCTTCCCGATTTTAAAAGTTCAAAGACTTGTCTTGAATTCAGCATATGGGGCCAATTGAGTAATAGAAATTGTGGGAAATGAAAGCAATTAAATTTGACCAAGTTGATGGAAATGAGGGAAATGTAATGCAAAGATTTTTTTCAACTTTTAATAAAGGAAGAGAGTTCCTTTTCCAAACATAGGTATATGAAGCCGGAGGGAAGAAAATGAAAAGCTCTTTATTGAATTTCCTACGCAGAAAAAAACTTTTGTAATTAAAGACTTAATTTTACGTTTTGTTTATAAAAATGAAGCGCTGGAACCCTTTAATGACTCATTTTAGCGGTCTGAAACATTGAAGGTAGACGAACATGGAAGAAAGTAAAATTGGGCACATTTGGAGATAAATTTCAATGACTCAAACACAATGGAGACTGAAGTTTGAGATATTTTCTGACTTCTACAATTTTCCCAATCATTGAACTCCATGCTAGAGAAGAGAGAGGTTTTGAAGATCATTATCAAGGTTTTCTTAAGAGTAATGGTTAGCAAACCCGTCAAATAAATGGAAGAAAAGATATGATGAATCGGGAGAAAACGATTACGCTTTGTAGAAATGGATGTACGAGTAATTTTTAATGACGGCTTTGAAATTGTTTGGAAGAAATCTGCTTGGATCTGCTTGTTGGCCATAGACGATCTTAATACGTATTTGAAACAAGTGAAGCATTTCACTCTCGAGAAAATGGTTTAAATTTTTGGACGTATTTAACGAATGGTTACAACATCAATTTAATGTTAAAACTCCATGTATAATTTTATTTGAATCGCTATTTGATGATTCACGAGGGAATTAATTATAGTTGATTGCGGTTATGCTTCACTGAGACCTTTTCTACTTATGGCTGTGGTAGCAGTGGTTATGTGATGTACGTAACTTTGAAATTGCACAGTTTCAACTTCACGCACAAATTAAGGTAGCCTATTGCCTGGTTTATGAAAACATTTCCAATGAATTTGAAGCATTCAAACGCTTAAACTATGCTGTTCCCACGAGAATACTTTGCTATAGCAATAAAATTATTAACTAAAATTCGATAATAAGGATATTATTATTATCTGTGAAAGAAAGCTGCTAACTCTTTATTCTAGAGACATTCACCATCAACAAACAATTACCAAATAACGTTTTGATTTTATTGAGGTGGTTTGGTATCATATTAGGTAGTGTTTGGAGATAAAGGTTTTCAGGTTCATACTCTCGTGACTCTTCTGATTAATCCGAGCGTTATCCGGATGTCAGACATTCCTGGAGAGTCGTGATTGGAAAAAGTAACAGCCTGGAACTTATCACCATATTCTTAATGTATGAACTTCCCACGCTGAAAGGTTTAGGACGAAGTGGTCACCCTTGCCAATCCAACCAAGCCTCATGCATCTTCCTGTCTCTTCCTTCCTGCCCTTCGGATGATAGGTCAATTTAACTTCAGTTTCAAATCCGTGGTACGTTGTTGACTTAAAATATTGAGTTCAATAGAATGGTCTGTAGTTTACGTATAAACTTGTGTAAAACTTTATTTAGATCCTTTCTAAAGGTATCGGCATATAAATTGTATCTGTGGTGAGGATGGTACTGTTAAGGATTTTAACGGATGAACTAGTTTCATCGTGAGAGGAGCGAGTCTGTACTTATAGAGGAACAAATAAGCTAATAAAAATAAATTGACATTTAAATTAATGGTGAATAAACGTTTCCAAATCCAGAGTTTATCATTTTCTATCAAAGTATTGTGGATCGAATGAACTCACCTCACTTACAGAAAAAAGAACAAATTCTTATGTAAACCGATTCCAAAAACTCTAATTTTCCTTCACTTTCAGAGTTACTCTTAAACTAATGGCATTAAACTGCCTTCATTATTAGGTGCAATTAGAAATTCCTAATATAAAATAAGCAGGATGTATATGGAGACTACTAAATACTTGTTTTTTCTGAAAAAAACGTGACAATATGTTGAACGTTTCATATTTGTTAAATATTTCATTTATCTCTTTGCATGCAAATTAATTTAGTTTATAGCTTTTCAGATATTAATTTCAGCTACGCATAATTTACCATCACTATTCTCCTTCTATTGGTCCTGAGGTGGTTATGCTTATAATAAAGCACAAAGCATAATATTATATTTTTATCGAATTCCATCAATTAAGGAAGAACAAACTGGAAATATTGAAGTGCACGGTGAATGGAATTATTGTCCTTCAATAAATTTCGCGGTTAAAGTAATATTCCTGGAAAGATTTAGTGACAATGAAATTTTACCCATTCGCGAGAATCACCATGGCAGGACTGAAAGCGGAGAATAAATGGACGTGGGTGACTGGGTTACCTGTATTGGGTGGCATCCATGCTTAAAGATCGCTTCCGGTGAAATAGAAATTGAAATTAATGACGTATCCCAAATATCATACTTGCCGCATACTCCAGGTGTGGCGTAACCAAACCAAGATGACTTTGTCTGCGTGACATTTTCCATAAACCTTCCAGGGTAAGAATCAGCTTCCCAGGTAACCTGGATGCTGATTGAATTAGATGCAGAAACAAACTATCCTTAAGACCAAATGTGTAATCTATCCTGTCATTCATGACGTGACGCATCTTCTAGCGACCGAGCCACATGGTAGATACCGTTAGAGCTAGTAACTCACGCGGAAGATAATCATGGGAAATTTTTTCGCTCTCTCAAAATCAGTTGTCGCCTACAACTCCACAGTCGTCTGGGGTGACAGTGTATCGCTCCACCTGTACCCGGAAGCATCGTTTGGAAAGAAGACGCTGAAGTGAGAGGAGAGACGGGTACGGGGATGGAGGGAAGAAGGGGTTGTTGAAGAAAAGCGCGAAACAGGTGAGGGATGGAGAGAGGGTGGAGCGGAGAGGAGTAATGAATGTGAGGGAGGGTTATGGGGAAAGGCGTAAGGGTCGATGTTAAGAGACGGTTCAGGGGGCAAGGTTTAAAGGTTGGTTAGAAAGTGGAGGAGGGGCGGAGGAGGAGGAGGTTGAATCCACTCTCTTCCACTGAAATGCTTTTTGGAGAGGGCTGCGCTCCCGCGCCCGCCTGTGTGTGTGTGTGTTCGACTGAGGGGTTTCGGGGGTGGGTTGGACAGGCGTGGGTGGAGCCCCCAGTATGTATATGTGTGTGTGTGTTTTCGAGTGTAGAGAAGTCGAGAGTTGAGGTGTGGAAGGGTGAAAAAACTGAGAGGGATGAGGAGGAGGAAGTTAAGGGGGTTTGGGGACAGGGAAAGAGCCAAGGGGTAGAGAGCGGGGTTGTGGCAGGCCGGTGGCGTCGAGTTTGAACGTGGTGGGAGGTCGTTATTCCGGTTACGTCACCGCGAGCTGCGAAATGAGGAAGGGTGTAAGGGGGAGAGGCACAAATGGTGTGAGGGAGGGTGGTTGTGGAATGGGATTTGAGAGGACCGACGAGGGAGAGTAGCAGGAGGGGCAGCTGAGTCAGTGTTTGGGAAGAATCGCATGCCTTCTGTTTTTTCGCATAACATTTTTTTCAAGGGATAGCGATGGTTTTTTCACTGAACAAGGTTCTCCCCTAGGAAACGGATGTGCTGTAGGAAAAGTATCGAACCTAAAATGCCAAGAGTTAATGCTGAAATCCTCTGTTGAATCCATAATACCGGGGGTTATTTCCTATCTGGTGTAGAACAGAGATTTTATAAAGATATGATATAAATTTTGGTGCAAACCTTTTCCCATAAGAGTTTCAAGAAGTAAATGTTTTCATTGACTACTTTTACACATTATTACCTCTTAATGACCAAAATATATGGGCTAGCTGAAAAGAACAGCATTCACAAGGCATATATATATATATATATGTATATATAAAAGGGGCAAGGAGCCCCGAAATATTTCTCCGTTATGTAAGTCTATCTTTTTCCGTGTGGATGTCTATAAGTGTATGCGTGTGTTCGTTGTTGCTGCTCATCTGAG